>SJYW01055756.1:0-11097 GCA_006410735.1 Raphicerus campestris | reverse complement strand
CCTTTCATTTTGTTGAGGTACATCCTTTAGTTGACTTTTTAGACCATTTTGAGACCTTAAATATGTGAAAATTTGCTATTCTACCCTCAATTATGGCAACCCACTCCAGTATTCTTGCCTGGGAAATCTCATGGACTCAGGAGCCTGGCAGGCCACTGTCTATGGGGGCGCAAAGAGTCGGACACAACTGAGTGAGTAACACTCACACCCTCAAATTACAATGAATGATTTGGCTAGGTATATAATTGTTAGTTAGATGTTATTTGGGTTTCCCAGGTGGTGCTAATGGTAAAGAACCTGCTTCCCAACACAGGAGACATAAAAGACCCAGTCCTTGGTTCGGTCCCTGGGTCGGGAAGATCCCCTGGAGGAGAGCACGGCAACCCACTCCACTGTTCTTGCCTGGAGAATCTCATGAACAGAGACACCTGGCAGGCTACAGTCCATAGGTTCACAAAGGCTTCAGAATTTGGGGAGGTGCTCCTGTTGAAAAATCTGAAGTTTTTCTAATGTAATCTGTTTTTTTTCTCTCCATAAGGTGAAAGTGAAGTCACTCCGTCTGTCCAACTCTTTTCGACCCCAGGGACTGTAGCCTACAACGTTCCTCANGAAAAATCTGAAGTTTTTCTAATGTAATCTGTTTTTTTTCTCTCCATAAAGTGAAAGTGAAGTCACTCCGTCTGTCCAACTCTTTGCGACCCCAGGGACTGTAGCCTACAACGCTCCTCAGTCCATGGGATTTTCTAGGCAAGCATACTGGAGTGGGTTGCCATTTCCTGCTCCAGACGATCTTCCCAACCGAGGGATCGAACCCAAGTCTCCCACATTGTAAGCAGATGCTTTAGTGTCTGAACCAGCGGGGAAGTCTTCTTTTCTCTCCATAAACTCATAGAATCTTTTAATGTCTCCACTAATCAAAAATTTCCTGATAAGCTTTTATATGAATTTTTTACTCCAACCCCTGTGAACTTTGGTGATACTTTTGATCAATCAATCCATGTCCTTCAATGCTGGGAGATTCTCTTAAATGATTTTATGAACTGGTTCCAGCCTTCCTCTGGGCTTTTTTTCAGATTTCATTTTTCTGAAATTCTTTTTGGATCTGTCCTCTAATATTTAATATTGGTATAAGTTCTTTTCTATTTTTTATTTCTTTGTCTTTTTGCTCAAGCTTTTGTGAAATTTCTTCCAATTTATCTTTCAATGATGATGATATTTTTACCTGTCCTCATGTTTTTAATTACTAAAAACTCATTTTCTTCTGTTTTAGAATATCTTTTCCTCATTTCATTCCTGGGCTATCCTGTCTCTCTTAGAAACATTAATAAAAGATATTTTGGCATTTCATTTCCCTTGAGTCTATATTTCCTCTCCATTGCATTTCCTGTTTATTTGTTGTGGCCTCTGTATTTCATGTGAGAGCCTTTTCTGATGTCTGATAATCCTTGTTGCTTATTATGAATAAAAGTTGGGAAACAAAAAACCTGATTGGATGTTCCCAGCCAAGAAGTAGAGTCTGTCAGCATTGACTCAACCAAACCATGTGTTAGGAAATCCCCTTTGTTGGTATCTTTCAGTCTTTCTTCTTGGCTGGAGGTTAGAGTCCCCAGAGAAGATCATCTCTGGCCTGGAAAGGAGAGCTCTTGGCACATTCCGTGGTCAAAGTAAAAGAAGATTAGAGATCTTAGCACACAGCAAGCATTGTGAAGTCACTTAAGTCCTTGTCTTTTACAGTGTTTATGATTCACGCCTGATGTTCCCTGCTCTAGTGTCCTCCAATTTTGCACCCCTCCACCCCATAAAATAAGCCTTCAGATTTACCAGTTGTTAACTATTTAAGGCAAATAATCCTAGCTGCAGTAACAAACAAATTCCCAAATCTCAATGGCTTAACAAAATTAGTTGACTTCCTATTCCTGCAGAGCCTCATGTCAATGATCCGATTTGGCAGAGTAGGGGTCCAGTTTCCTTTCTTCTTGTGGCTCCACCAGGTCTCACAGACTGCTCTATTTGGCTTCTGTATGTTGAAAAAGAGAGGATTATGCATGTAAGGTTATTATAGGTCAAGCCTGGAAGCAGGGCTTATCATGGTGCCCACATTACATGTGGACTCAGTCATGTGGCCACACCTAATTGCACAGAGACGGAAACGTATTGAGCTGTGTGCCCAGAAGGAAAAGCAAACGGGCTTCAGTGAACACATAGCAATCACTACTCTAAAGACCCTAGCCTGTTGCTTAACCTCCATGAGTATCAATTCTTTTAAGCTATAAACCAGTAACATTGGGACAATACTGTCTGCCTCACAGCTTATTGTGAAGGTTACATTTGTGAAATGTTTGGTCTAATGCCAGGCACACAATCAACCCCCCAGGGAATGATTACTGTTATTATTGTTGCTGTGTGTTTTTCTTATCTCTTATTGTTCATTTTATCAAAAATGGGGATCTATGAAAGATCAAATCTTAGAAATCATAGAAATTTACAAAACAGATAACATTAGACAGAAGAACAATAAGGAAAAGAAAGAGGACGAGGAGGAGAGTCTGGTACTGAATAACATACCATTTCATTTATATGTTGAATATTTTCTGAACATCTATTGTGTACCAAGCATTGTGTTAGAGATCCAGAGATACTGAGGTGAATAATATCCCTGCCCTTGTGGTCTGACTGAGAATCAAAAAGCTAAACATTGACACACTTTTGGAAACATTGGGCCATTTTTCAGAGAAAAGTTGGGAGATATCCCAGAGGATAACAAAATCTGAAATAATTTTCCATTTTAGTGGTCAAAACTTAGATTAGTCAAGACTATCAGTCACCTCCATGATCCTAAACCCAGTGGTAAATTCTCAGTCTTTATCTTACTTGCCTTGCATCTAACCATGACCTCACCTTTGACAGAATGTCTTCACCTGGCTTCCAGAGCAACAGGCATCCCTGGTTTTGCTTTCATTTTGTTTGTTGCTTCTTCCTAGTCTCTTGTATTGGACCTTTTTCATTCCCCCAAGTCTCAGGTGTTACCTCTTCTCTTCTTCACCCCTCCCTTAGTGATCTCATACAGGGTTATAGCTTCCAATATCATGTAGAAATTGAAGACCCCCTAAACTGTGTATTCTGTTCAGGCCTCTCATGAGCTCCAGACTCAAATATTCAATTGCTGACTTAAGTTCTGTACTTGGGGGCCTATTAGCTGAACTTCTGATCTTTTCCCATTTCTAAAGCTCCTCTTCTCACAGTGCTCCCAATCTCATTAATTGACAATATTCTTCCATTATTGAGGCCACAGATTTAGGAGTCATCCTTGACTCCTGTTCACACAAACCATCAGTCAATCCCGATCACTCTACATTCAAAAGATTTCTGCAGCCAAATACCTTTAACCATATCTACTGCCATTGCCACAATGCAAACCACCATCTACTTTCACGTGGTTTATTTCATTAGCCTTCTAAATGTTTTTCTGCTTTTTGCTATAGTATTTGGGGCTTCCCAGGTGGCACAGTGGTAAAGAATCCATCTGCTCTTGCAGGAGAGCTGGGTTAGATTCCTGGGTCAGGAAGAGTCCCTGGAGTAGGAAATGGCAACCTACTCTTGCCTGGGGAATTCCAAGGACAAAGGAGCCTGGCAGGCTACACAGTCCATGGGGTCACAAAGAGCTGGACAGATGCAACTGAATGTCTGATCATGCACGCTTGCAAGCCATAGCATTTATCACCATCTGTCATAATGATCACTTATCTCTGCTACTAGAATGTAAGTTTTAAGGATTTTTTGTCTTAAGATGTAAGTTTTAAGGGTTTTTTTAGCTGCTGTGTCCCCAGTAGCTAAAACATCATCTGCCACATAGTAGGTGAGTAAATGAAGAAGAGAATGTGAGTACTGTTTTCATATCCCTCCCACAATTTAGAATAGCCCCTTCCATCCTTGAAAGAGATCGAAAGCAAGCTCAACCTGATTTGAGCACTTCTGCTACCTTTGCATCTTTGAGAGTATTAGTGCATTTGCTGAAGCAGGAGTTGGGCTGATCTTAGGCAAGAAGATGAGCTCTTGGGAGAAGAGCACAGGTTCAGTTCTCCAGGCCCAGGAGAAATGTTATAGCCTGGTGGTTCTGAAAAAGCACAAGTCAATGTCATGTCCCCATCCTCTTCCATGACCCCTCTGGCAAATTTAGCAGCCCTCTCCTCTAGGAATCTCTGGCACTTCATTCATTGAACGTATAAGATACTGTGTTTCTTGCAGCAGGCAATGCTGTTTTTCCTCCACCTTCTGTTCCCAGCACCTAGCTAGAATGACTAACTTATCCTGGTTTTCTGAGGACTGTCCTGGTTTTAAAACTGAAAGGCTTGCCTCCCAGGAACCCTCTCAGTCCTGGATAAACCAAGAGGGTTTTGTTCCCCTATACTTAGCCCACCTGTGACCTGGTTGTTATTGTGGTTCAGTCAGTAAGTCATGTCCTGCTCTTTGTAACCCCATGGACTGAATAGCCCACCAGGCTCCACAGTCCATGGGATTTCCCAGGCAAGAATACTAGAGCAAGTTGCTATTTCCTTCTCCAGGGGATCATCTCGAACCAGGGTATGACCCTTGGTCTCCTTCATTGGCAGGCGGATTCTTTACCACTGAACCACTGTCCCCTCATAGGCCATAATAATNTGTTTTTAATTACTAAAAACTCATTTTCTTCTGTTTTAGAATATCTTTTCCTCATTTCATTCCTGGGCTATCCTGTCTCTCTTAGAAACATTAATAAAAGATATTTTGGCATTTCATTTCCCTTGAGTCTATATTTCCTCTCCATTGCATTTCCTGTTTATTTGTTGTGGCCTCTGTATTTCATGTGAGAGCCTTTTCTGATGTCTGATAATCCTTGTTGCTTATTATGAATAAAAGTTGGGAAACAAAAAACCTGATTGGATGTTCCCAGCCAAGAAGTAGAGTCTGTCAGCATTGACTCAACCAAACCATGTGTTAGGAAATCCCCTTTGTTGGTATCTTTCAGTCTTTCTTCTTGGCTGGAGGTTAGAGTCCCCAGAGAAGATCATCTCTGGCCTGGAAAGGAGAGCTCTTGGCACATTCCGTGGTCAAAGTAAAAGAAGATTAGAGATCTTAGCACACAGCAAGCATTGTGAAGTCACTTAAGTCCTTGTCTTTTACAGTGTTTATGATTCACGCCTGATGTTCCCTGCTCTAGTGTCCTCCAATTTTGCACCCCTCCACCCCATAAAATAAGCCTTCAGATTTACCAGTTGTTAACTATTTAAGGCAAATAATCCTAGCTGCAGTAACAAACAAATTCCCAAATCTCAATGGCTTAACAAAATTAGTTGACTTCCTATTCCTGCAGAGCCTCATGTCAATGATCCGATTTGGCAGAGTAGGGGTCCAGTTTCCTTTCTTCTTGTGGCTCCACCAGGTCTCACAGATTGCTCTATTTGGCTTCTGTATGTTGAAAAAGAGAGGATTATGCATGTAAGGTTATTATAGGTCAAGCCTGGAAGCAGGGCTTATCATGGTGCCCACATTACATGTGGACTCAGTCATGTGGCCACACCTAATTGCACAGAGACGGAAACGTATTGAGCTGTGTGCCCAGAAGGAAAAGCAAACGGGCTTCAGTGAACACATAGCAATCACTACTCTAAAGACCCTAGCCTGTTGCTTAACCTCCATGAGTATCAATTCTTTTAAGCTATAAACCAGTAACATTGGGACAATACTGTCTGCCTCACAGCTTATTGTGAAGGTTACATTTGTGAAATGTTTGGTCTAATGCCAGGCACACAATCAACCCCCCAGGGAATGATTACTGTTATTATTGTTGCTGTGTGTTTTTCTTATCTCTTATTGTTCATTTTATCAAAAATGGGGATCTATGAAAGATCAAATCTTAGAAATCGTAGAAATTTACAAAACAGATAACATTAGACAGAAGAACAATAAGGAAAAGAAAGAGGACGAGGAGGAGAGTCTGGTACTGAATAACATACCATTTCATTTATATGTTGAATATTTTCTGAACATCTATTGTGTACCAAGCATTGTGTTAGAGATCCAGAGATACTGAGGTGAATAATATCCCTGCCCTTGTGGTCTGACTGAGAATCAAAAAGCTAAACATTGACACACTTTTGGAAACATTGGGCCATTTTTCAGAGAAAAGTTGGGAGATATCCCAGAGGATAACAAAATCTGAAATAATTTTCCATTTTAGTGGTCAAAACTTAGATTAGTCAAGACTATCAGTCACCTCCATGATCCTAAACCCAGTGGTAAATTCTCAGTCTTTATCTTACTTGCCTTGCATCTAACCATGACCTCACCTTTGACAGAATGTCTTCACCTGGCTTCCAGAGCAACAGGCATCCCTGGTTTTGCTTTCATTTTGTTTGTTGCTTCTTCCTAGTCTCTTGTATTGGACCTTTTTCATTCCCCCAAGTCTCAGGTGTTACCTCTTCTCTTCTTCACCCCTCCCTTAGTGATCTCATACAGGGTTATAGCTTCCAATATCATGTAGAAATTGAAGACCCCCTAAACTGTGTATTCTGTTCAGGCCTCTCATGAGCTCCAGACTCAAATATTCAATTGCTGACTTAAGTTCTGTACTTGGGGGCCTATTAGCTGAACTTCTGATCTTTTCCCATTTCTAAAGCTCCTCTTCTCACAGTGCTCCCAATCTCATTAATTGACAATATTCTTCCACTATTGAGGCCACAGATTTAGGAGTCATCCTTGACTCCTGTTCACACAAACCATCAGTCAATCCCGATCACTCTACATTCAAAAGATTTCTGCAGCCAAATACCTTTAACCATATCTACTGCCATTGCCACAATGCAAACCACCATCTACTTTCACGTGGTTTATTTCATTAGCCTTCTAAATGTTTTTCTGCTTTTTGCTATAGTATTTGGGGCTTCCCAGGTGGCACAGTGGTAAAGAATCCATCTGCTCTTGCAGGAGAGCTGGGTTAGATTCCTGGGTCAGGAAGAGTCCCTGGAGTAGGAAATGGCAACCTACTCTTGCCTGGGGAATTCCAAGGACAAAGGAGCCTGGCAGGCTACACAGTCCATGGGGTCACAAAGAGCTGGACAGATGCAACTGAATGTCTGATCATGCACGCTTGCAAGCCATAGCATTTATCACCATCTGTCATAATGATCACTTATCTCTGCTACTAGAATGTAAGTTTTAAGGATTTTTTGTCTTAAGATGTAAGTTTTAAGGGTTTTTTTAGCTGCTGTGTCCCCAGTAGCTAAAACATCATCTGCCACATAGTAGGTGAGTAAATGAAGAAGAGAATGTGAGTACTGTTTTCATATCCCTCCCACAATTTAGAATAGCCCCTTCCATCCTTGAAAGAGATCGAAAGCAAGCTCAACCTGATTTGAGCACTTCTGCTACCTTTGCATCTTTGAGAGTATTAATGCATTTGCTGAAGCAGGAGTTGGGCTGATCTTAGGCAAGAAGATGAGCTCTTGGGAGAAAAGCACAGGTTCAGTTCTCCAGGCCCAGGAGAAATGTTATAGCCTGGTGGTTCTGAAAAAGCACAAGTCAATGTCATGTCCCCATCCTCTTCCATGACCCCTCTGGCAAATTTAGCAGCCCTCTCCTCTAGGAATCTCTGGCACTTCATTCATTGGACTTATAAGATACTGTGTTTCTTGCAGCAGGCAATGCTGTTTTTCCTCCACCTTCTGTTCCCAGCACCTAGCTAGAATGACTAACTTATCCTGGTTTTCTGAGGACTGTCCTGGTTTTAAAACTGAAAGGCTTGCCTCCCAGGAACCCTCTCAGTCCTGGATAAACCAAGAGGGTTTTGTTCCCCTATACTTAGCCCACCTGTGACCTGGTTGTTATTGTGGTTCAGTCAGTAAGTCATGTCCTGCTCTTTGTAACCCCATGGACTGAATAGCCCACCAGGCTCCACAGTCCATGGGATTTCCCAGGCAAGAATACTAGAGCAAGTTGCTATTTCCTTCTCCAGGGGATCATCTCGAACCAGGGTATGACCCTTGGTCTCCTTCATTGGCAGGCGGATTCTTTACCACTGAGCCACTGTCCCCTCGTAGGCCATAATAATTAAATGTTGGATGAAGCTGATGCTTCATGCTATTCCCCTCCAGTACCTGGCATATGCCATAAAGTTTCCTAAGATGTATTTCAGAGAACCCTAGTTCCATAAGATACCGACAAAGATCCTTGCTATAATAGATGCTGTTCCTGCCTCCTGCCCTTAGATCTTCTTTCCAGGGATGGTACATCCATCCCCTAGATTATCTAACTCCTGGCTACTATCAACAAACAACTGTACTCTTTACCAGAAAAGAAATTTCCTTTAGCCCTAAGAGAGGCTTCTTGCATAGAGATTTCAGACAGATTTTTCCCTCCTTCCCCAAGGGTCACTTGGAGGTGATTAGTGTCTGATTCTGGCATAAAAATCTTATCCCACCTTATTCAAGATGAGATAACTGACAACACGGGTAATTACTGTTGTTCAGTTGCTAAGTTATGTTCAACTCTTTGTGACCCCCATGGACTGCAACAGGATTCCCTGTTCTTTACTGTCTCCCAGAGTCTGCTTAAATTCATGTCCATTGAATTGGTGATACTATCTAACCATCTCATCCTCTGTCACCCTCTTCTCCTGCCCTCCATCTTTCCCAGCATCAGGGTCTTTTCCAATGAGTCAGCTCTTCACATCAGGTGACCAGAGTATTGGAACTTCAGCATACTTCCAATGGAATATTCAGAGTTGATTTCCTTTAGGATTGACTGGTATAATCTCCTTGGAGTCCAAGGGACTCTCAAGAGTCTTTTCCAGCAACACAATTCAAAGGCATCAATTCTTCAGTGCCTAGCCTTCATAATTCAACTCTCATATCTGTACATGACTACTGGAAAAACCATGACTTTGAATATGNCCTGGCAGGCTACACAGTCCATGGGGTCACAAAGAGCTGGACAGATGCAACTGAATGTCTGATCATGCACGCTTGCAAGCCATAGCATTTATCACCATCTGTCATAATGATCACTTATCTCTGCTACTAGAATGTAAGTTTTAAGGATTTTTTGTCTTAAGATGTAAGTTTTAAGGGTTTTTTTAGCTGCTGTGTCCCCAGTAGCTAAAACATCATCTGCCACATAGTAGGTGAGTAAATGAAGAAGAGAATGTGAGTACTGTTTTCATATCCCTCCCACAATTTAGAATAGCCCCTTCCATCCTTGAAAGAGATCGAAAGCAAGCTCAACCTGATTTGAGCACTTCTGCTGCCTTTGCATCTTTGAGAGTATTAGTGCATTTGCTGAAGCAGGAGTTGGGCTGACCTTAGGCAAGAAGATGAGCTCTTGGGAGAAAAGCACAGGTTCAGTTCTCCAGGCCCAGGAGAAATGTTATAGCCTGGTGGTTCTGAAAAAGCACAAGTCAATGTCATGTCCCCATCCTCTTCCATGACCCCTCTGGCAAATTTAGCAGCCCTCTCCTCTAGGAATCTCTGGCACTTCATTCATTGAACGTATAAGATACTGTGTTTCTTGCAGCAGGCAATGCTGTTTTTCCTCCACCTTCTGTTCCCAGCACCTAGCTAGAATGACTAACTTATCCTGGTTTTCTGAGGACTGTCCTGGTTTTAAAACTGAAAGGCTTGCCTCCCAGGAACCCTCTCAGTCCTGGATAAACCAAGAGGGTTTTGTTCCCCTATACTTAGCCCACCTGTGACCTGGTTGTTATTGTGGTTCAGTCAGTAAGTCATGTCCTGCTCTTTGTAACCCCATGGACTGAATAGCCCACCAGGCTCCACAGTCCATGGGATTTCCCAGGCAAGAATACTAGAGCAAGTTGCTATTTCCTTCTCCAGGGGATCATCTCGAACCAGGGTATGACCCTTGGTCTCCTTCATTGGCAGGCGGATTCTTTACCACTGAACCACTGTCCCCTCATAGGCCATAATAATTAAATGTTGGATGAAGCTGATGCTTCATGCTATTCCCCTCCAGTACCTGGCATATGCCATAAAGTTTCCTAAGATGTATTTCAGAGAACCCTAGTTCCATAAGATACCGACAAAGATCCTTGCTATAATAGATGCTGTTCCTGCCTCCTGCCCTTAGATCTTCTTTCCAGGGATGGTACATCCATCCCCTAGATTATCTAACTCCTGGCTACTATCAACAAACAACTGTACTCTTTACCAGAAAAGAAATTTCCTTTAGCCCTAAGAGAGGCTTCTTGCATAGAGATTTCAGACGGATTTTTCCCTCCTTTCCCAAGGGTCACTTGGAGGTGATTAGTGTCTGATTCTGGCATAAAAATCTTATCCCACCTTATTCAAGATGAGATAACTGACAACACGGGTAATTACTGTTGTTCAGTTGCTAAGTTATGTTCAACTCTTTGTGACCCCCATGGACTGCAACAGGATTCCCTGTTCTTTACTGTCTCCCAGAGTCTGCTTAAATTCATGTCCATTGAATTGGTGATACTATCTAACCATCTCATCCTCTGTCACCCTCTTCTCCTGCCCTCCATCTTTCCCAGCATCAGGGTCTTTTCCAATGAGTCAGCTCTTCACATCAGGTGACCAGAGTATTGGAACTTCAGCATACTTCCAATGGAATATTCAGAGTTGATTTCCTTTAGGATTGACTGGTATAATCTCCTTGGAGTCCAAGGGACTCTCAAGAGTCTTTTCCAGCAACACAATTCAAAGGCATCAATTCTTCAGTGCCTAGCCTTCATAATTCAACTCTCATATCTGTACATGACTACTGGAAAAACCATGACTTTGAATATGGACCTTGTTGGCAAAATGATGTCTCCACTTTTCAATAAGCTCTCTAGTTTGTCATAGTTTTCTTTCCAAGGAGCAAGCATCTTTTCATTCCATGGCTGCAGTCACTGTCCACAGTGATTTTGGAGGCCTACAAAAGAAAATCTGTCACTGTTTCTACTTTTTTCCCTTCTATTTGCCATGAAGTGATGAGGCCGGATGCCATGATCTTAGTTTTTTCACTATTGAGTTTTAAGCCAGCTTTTTCATTCTCCTTTTTCACCTTCATCAGGAGGCTCTTTTGTTCCTCCTTATTTTCTGC
>SJYW01055749.1:0-15933 GCA_006410735.1 Raphicerus campestris | reverse complement strand
CTGTACAATGTCACGAACCTCATTCCATAGTTCATCAGGCACTCTATCTATCAGATCTAGGACCTTAAATCTATTTCTCTGTATAATCATAAGGGATTTGATTTAGGTCATACCTGAATGGTCTTGCAGTTTTCCCGACTTTCTTCAATTTAAGTCTGAATTTGCTAAGAAGGAGTTCATGATCTGAGCCACAGTCAGCTCCTGGTCTTGTTTTTGCTGACTGTATAGAGCCTCTTTCTCCATTTTTGGCTGCAAAGAGTATAATCAATCTGATTTCGGTGTTGACCATGTGCTGATGGCCATATGTAGAGTCTTCTCTTGTGTTGTTGAAAGAGGGTGTTTGCTATGACCAGTGCATTTTCTTGGCAAAACTCTATTAGTCTTGACTTCCTACTTTTGCATTNGTGTTGACCATCTGGTGATGTCCATGTGTAGAGTCTTCTCTTGTGTTGTTGAAAGAGGGTGTTTGCTATGACCAGTGCATTTTCTTGGCAAAACTCTATTAGTCTTGACTTCCTACTTTTGCATTCCAGTCGCCTATAATGAAAAGGACATCTTTTTTGAGTGTTAATTCTAAAACGTCTTATAGGTCTTCATAGAACTGTTCAACTTCAGCTTCTTCAGTGTTACTGGTTGGGGCATAGACTTGGATTACTGTGATAATGAATGGTTTGCCTTGGAGATGGACAGAGATCATTCTGTCATTTTTGAGATTGCCTCCAAGTACTGCATTTCAGACTCTTTTGTTGACCATGATGGCTAATTCATTTCTTCTGAGGGATTCCTGCCTGTAATAGTAGATATAATCATCATCTGAGTTAAATTCACCCATTCCAGTCCATTTTACTTCGCTGATTCCTAGAATGTAAACATTTACTCTTGCCATCTCTTGTTTGACCACTTCCAATTTGCCTTGATACATGGATCTGACATTCCAGGTTCTTGTGTAATACTGCTCTTTACAGCATTTGACCTTGCTTCTATCACCTGTCACATCCACAGCTGGTTATTGTTTTTGCTTTGGCTCCATCTTTTCATTCTTTTTAGAGTTATTTCTCCACTGATCTCCAGTAGCATATTGGGTACCTACCGACCTGGGGAGTTCCTCTTTCAGTATCCTATCATTTTGCCTTTTCATACTGTTTGTGGGGTTCTCAAGGCAAGAATACTGAAGTGGTTTGTCATTCCCTTCTCCAGTGGACCACATTCTGTCAGACCTCTCCACCATGACCCACCCGTCTCAGATTACCCTATGGGCATAGCTTAGTTTCATTGAGTTAGGCAAGGCTGTGGTCCTAATGTGATTAGATTGACTAGTTTTCTGTGAGTATGGTTTCAGTGTGTCTGCCCTCTGATGCCCTCTTGCAACACCTACCATCTTACTTGGGTTTCTCTTACCTTGGGTGTTGGGTATCTCTTCACGGCTGCTCCAGCAAAGCACAGCTGCTGCTCCTTACCTTGGATGAAGGGTATCTCCACACCACCACCCTTCCTGACCTTCAGCATGGGATGCCTCCTCTAGGGATACCCTCCTGCGCTGGTGCAGCCACAGCTCCTTGGACTTTGTGTTGCTCCTCCTGGCCATCGCACCTGGCCTCGGGCGCGGGATGGCTCCTCCCAGCCGCTGCCTCTGACCTTGGACGTGGACTACCGTGACCCGTGCACTAAGCGCAGGTGGCTGCCATGACCAGTGCACTCTCCCGCATTGTAAGCAATCGCTTTACCTTCTGAGCCACCAGGGAAGTCCCTTGGCACATTTACCCACAACCAAATCACCCTCTGTTTGTGATCCAAAAAGATAATTTAAAAATCAGATTATGTAGCTTTGCTGTTTGCAATTCTTAAAAATGACTTACCTCTACACTCGAAAAGTGAAGTGAAGTCACTCAGTAGCGTCTGACTCTTTGCGACCCCATGGACTGTAGCCTACCAGGCTCCTGAGCCCATGGGCTTTTCTAGGCAAGAGTCCTGGAGTGGGTTGCCATTTCCTTTTCCAGGGGATCTTCCCAACCCAGGGATCGAACCCAGTTCTCCCTACCAGAGAAGACTGAAAAACTAACTTCAAATTCTCTTCCATGGCCTACAAGAGCCTATTTGAACTCACTTGTGTCTAGCTCTCTCACCTAATTTCATGGTGTGTTCTCTGCATTCCAGCCACATTAACCCTTTAGCTTCTCAGATCTCTGATAATTCATTCTGCTACACACACAGTCTTCGTACACGTTGTGCCTGCTTTATGGGATGATTGCTTTTCTTTCTTTTATCTAGTTAACACTTACCTGACCTTCAGATCTTAAGTCAAAAGTCTCCTCCTCAGGGAAGCCTTCCCTAATTAGGTAGGGTTCCCCTCCTATGGGCTCTCAGGACACCAAAGCACTCTTTCCTCACTGTTTATAATTATACACTTATTTCACTAAATCTGTCTTTCCCATTAGACTATAACCTCTTTAGGAACTGAATAAGATCCATGTTGTTCACTATGATATATCCTGCATGTAGCACATGGGAGGTGATCAACACAGCTACAATATTTTTTAATGAATAAATTAATAGATTGCTTTAAGGACATGGGCCGAGTATTATTCCCCACTGCCTAGTGCAGTGCTTACATTTCATATATACTCAATAAAGGTTTGTTAGAACATCAGTGGGCCTGAAACCAGAGAAAGTTGGATTTTTTTCCCCCTAGTTATCCAATTGTCTGTAAGGGGTCATCATAAACGTGTTTTTAGAAGCCTCTTCATTTGATTTTGTTGGGGTGAGTGAATGATTCCTTAGCAGAGAAATTCTTATATGCAAATTTTGAACTCTATGAGATGAGCAAGAAATACTAGTCTCTAAAAGCCTGTTCAAACATTCTCCTCTCTAACTCATAACCAGATTTTATTTCTGTGACCAGTAGCACAAATGAAAATGCTCACAGTACAAGGCAAAAAGAAAAATATTGTGATGATATGTTTTTCCAATAAGAAGCAGAGAGATGACATGCTACTTACTTATAAATTCATTTATAATTACTTTTTTCACATAAAAGCCAAAAGGCCAATTTATGATTTTACATTTATTTGTCAGCAAGATCATATTGTTGAATCCAATTTCATTGTACCAGTTGTATACAATTTTATTGTATCCAATTTCATTTCAAAGTTCTTTGTCATTTGCAAAAGACAATGCAGACAGTATTAATACCAAAATTACTTGACTGCTCAGATATTTTTATGTGTAAACCCAATTAAGTTTGGATCATTAAAAAAGATCACAATAAAATTAATCTACACTAGTGATAATACTCACCTTTAATTGAATGCTTACGCTATGCTAGGAACTGAATAAGTGTTTTGGATTTATCAGTTCTATGGGATAAGTATATTTATTTAGCTTCATTTTTACATAAAGGAAACAGGAAGCTTAGAAATGTTAAAATACTTCCTGGAGTCCCAGTTAGAACTGGTTCTCTAGTTATAAACACAAAAAGACAGGATTACTGCTAGTTAGTTTACTAGTCACGTGCTCCTGTCTTTTTCAGTAATTTGACTCTTGCCTCACCCGCCTTTCCTCAATTATCCTAACCCATGAAACAATGCTTATTTTGCCTCTCCTTGTCACTGCTTTGGGAATCTACTTCCCATATGAATGACTATAGCAAATAATTATTCTGAACCACTCAGAGACGTGATCTCATCATGGATAGATTTTAATTTCATGTTTTTGCCCTGACAAGGCAGCAGATTACACGTAATATTTGTGTCTCTTTCATAGTAAACACTTAGGAAAGGAAAGCAAATAAGGCTTTGTGGTTCAATGGAAAGAGCTCATGTCTGGGATTCTAGTTCCCGGGCCCCACAAACTAGGTATATTATCTTAGGCAAACTACATAAACTCTCAGCATCTTCAGATTTGAATAAGTTAAATTTCTTCTCACTCTGAACCACTCTGGGTATATGATTTTTTTTTTTCTTTCCTGTAACTGAAGTCCATCTTTGAAATTCAAGGAAGAGATATGAAATGAAGTCATTGTCATCCTACTCTGGGCATTGAAAAAGAGAATTACAAATTCTTTTTTCCATGGCCATCTACACAGCTCAATGAAGAACTAAAATTCAGAAACAATGAAATCCCAAAATAATAATAATAATCCCTTCTCCCTTTGTAAAACATGGCATGATTTGCCCTAATGACTTGGTAAGCATAAGAGGATGGGACTCGTATACCAGCACAGCATCGAGTAAGTAGAAGTTTATTAATAAAATTTTGTTGAACTATAGGACTTCCCTGGTCCAATAGTTAAGACTCTACACTTCCACTGCAGGATGTGAAGGAAAGCTACATGGCTCAAAACAGCCTGGAGTTAAAATTCCCCTCCAGTCCCTCCTCACCATCCTATGCAAAACAAAGAACTCTCTCACCTGAAGAAAAAATGGACATTAAGGTTGATTACGCTCAGTTCCCAGCTGGTCCCAGCCTCTGGCTGATCTCCAGAATTTCTTGCCCCAGCTATTTAAGAGATAACTAACCCAAATAACCTTGGAGAAGAACAGACCCCCTTAAGACAGTAGATTTCCACATATATGCCTATATGCTGCTGCTGCTTCTAAGTCGCTTCAGTCGTGTCCGACTCTGTGTGACCCCATAGACGGCAGTCCACCAGGCTCCCCATCCCTGGAATTCTCCAGGCAAGAATACTGGAGTGGGTTGCCATTTCCTTCTCCAATGCATGAAAGTGAAAAGTGAAAGTGAAGTCGCTCAGTCGTGTCCGACTCTTAGCGACCCCATGGACTGCAGCCTACCAGGCTCCTCCATCCATGGGATTTTCCAGGCAAGAGTACTGGAGTGGGGTGCCATTGCCTTCTCCAATATGCCTATATACACTTACTCTTTTCTTGAGTTAGTGTAGCACTCACTAATCTGACTGCTGCCCCATCTTGCCTCATTAAAGGTGATCTGTTCCTGTAAAGTGCTGGTCTTATTCTTTTTCTGAACCTCGCCTTCTCTATCTCCCTTACCCTACATATTTTGGTGTCAAAGCCCAGGAGGTTGAGGTTCCTTCTCATTCTCCATGGCCAGCTCTTCGGAGCATGGAAGCCTGCTGAACTCACTTTCCTGCCTGGGCTTTGAAGACCTCCTCAAGAGGACACTCTGTGCCTTCGTGCCAAGTCCTATGTAAGGGCTTTATTGGTTTCCCATGTAACCTGAGGAATATTGGTCTCTCTCTCTCTCTTCCTCTTTTCTCTACATTTTCTTTTCTGCGAGACTGACCAACTCCAGGACAGAGGTCTTTTGCCATTTGACCTCCCTCCATCCACCACGAATTCGTACCTGACCCAGTAGCCCAGGTAAGCTCGGACAGTACTCTAGGGTGCCATAGACTATCATCCTTTCTGGGTTTCCGGGGAACCCTCTGGCCAAAAGGCCTCTGGGGAGGTAATTGCAGGACACCCCTCCCTCCTTCAGAGTTTCTATCTTTGCCCAGTCAAAAGATTAGATCAAAAGATTATCTTTGCTCTCGACCAGACAGTCACTTGCCATTTGCTATGGGGTCAAGCCAATCTGTCCCACGGGACTCTCCCTTGGCCTCCATAAAATGAAACCTCAAACCTCTACTCTTGACTGATCTCAAGGTTCATAAATTCGAGTTGCTGTGCACTCAAATTTGGCCTCAATACAAACTGGATAACCAAAACCGCTGGCCTGAATTTGGGACTTTTGATTTCAATATTTTATCAGTTCTCACAAACTTCCTCAAATGGAATGGCAAATGGTCGGAGGTCCCCTATATTCAAGCTTTCTAGGACCTTAGAAGCTGTCCTTCTCTCTGCAAGGACTGTTCTACCTATCAAATCCTCCTCTGCTCTCTCTCACCCTCCATTACAAAATAATCCAAATCTAAAGTCCCTAAAAGGCCCCTTAAATCCTCAGTTCCCAATTTTGATCCAGCAGATGTGCCTCCTCCCTACTGCCCTGGAGAGAAAGCTTCCAGAGATGAGACCCCATTCTCTAGCCCTTCCTCCTCCAAAACAGGAAGCAATGACTCCAAAACCCCAAAAGAGATTTCCATCCCACCTCCATTGGCCAGGACCTGAAGCAAACACATATTTCCTCTCAGAGATTTAGTGGGACCAGAGGGCCCTACACGGATTCATGTGCCTTTTTCAATTTCTGATATGAGCCAAATTGAAGAAAAATTGGGATCTTTTTCAGAAAATCCTACTAGATATAGAAAAGAATTCCTCTGCCTTACACAAGCATATCATTTAACTTGAAATGATCTTTATTACATCCTAAATGCCACTTTAACCCCTAATGGAAAGGAATGGATATGGCAGGCAGCCCAGACTCATGCTGATCAGCTCCAAAACCAAAATAGGACTAATCAAGTGGCTGATTATGCAGTCCCTTTAACTGAGCCATGGTGAACATATCAAGCAGGTGATGCTGGCATCCAGTACCTGCATCATATGATTACCTGTTTATTAGAAGGAATGCTAAAAAGCTCTCGCATTCATGTTAACTATGATAGCATTAGGGAAGTGACTCAAGAAAAAGATGAAAATCCTGTTCTTTTTCTTTCACAGCTTACTGAGGCAGTCCAAAAATACACTAATTGAGATATTTCCCCTCCTGCCAGACTTCTGTACCTACACGTCCAGTTCATAAGCCAGTCAGCCTCTGATATTCACCAAAAACTATGCCAGTTAGAAAAGGGCCCCAAAACCCCTCAGCAAGATCTCCTAGAAATAGCATTTAAAGTTTTCAACAATAGAGAAGAGGAAACAGAAAAGGAAAAGGAAACAAACTACAAATATGCTTTATTCTCTGCAGCTATCCAATAAAGAAATTCAACTCCTTTGGCTCATCAACCCTGGCCCACCCATACGGGACTTAACCCTCCAGGCCCCTGCTTCAGATGTAACTAAATGGACACTGGGCTAATAAGTCCTGCCTGAGCCCTNGAGAATAAAGCAATTCAACTCCTTTGGCTCATCAACCCTGGCCCACCCATACGGGACTTAACCCTCCAGGCCCCTGCTTCAGATGTAACTAAATGGACACTGGGCTAATAAGTCCTGCCTGAGCCCTCAGCCACCCACCAAACCCTGCCCCACTTGCAAACAATGAGGCCACTGGAAAATGGATTGTCCTCAGACACTACCCACCAAATCTCAGGGTCCACTCCAGGCCCAACAACAATGGGCCAGAAACCAGACTTGGGGGGCCCTGGCACGCCAGACCATGGTTCCTTACATGAGGTGAGAGATGATCCAGTTGTCCCTGAGTTATTCCAGTGATGGAGCCCAAGCTCCAGATCCCAAGTCCACCCCATACAGACGGACTTGGAGGTTCAGGTAATTGGCAGGATGGCCAGACACAAAATCTTATCCTAATAGACATTGGAGCAGCCTTCACTTTTAACCTCTTTTAAGGGCCCTCTCCAACCTTCAGAATTGGCCATTGAAGGGGTCTCAGGCATCCCTTTTTAATCCCAAAATAACTTCTCCTCTCTTTTGTTCCTTTGGTAAGGCAACACTAACATATTCTTTTACAGTAGTTCCTCAATGCCCAATCGCGTTGATGGGACATGATCTTCTGGCTAAGCTACAAACTTCTATAAACCTCCCATTCTTAGATCCCATATCAATTCTTTGCATCCAAATGGCACCCAAACCTTTGGCCATCCCTCAATCCCAAAACCTGCCCCCTGACCTTCCCCAAATAGATCCTCAGGTCTGAGACACAAAAGTCCTGTCAGTAGCCCAACACTATTCCCCCATACAGGTCTTTCTTAAAAATCCCTCTCAGGTCATAACCCAAACTCAATATACCCTGACCACAGAATCCCAATAAGGGCTTAAACCTATAGTCTCTCGACTGCTCAAAGCCAGCCTCTTGTGGCCTATCTGTTCTCATAATACTCCTATACTGGCAGTCAAAAGGGACCCCACTCCTGGAGTCTAGTTCAAGATCTCTGCAAGATCAATTAGGCCATAATACTCGTATACCCCGTGGTCACTAATCCCTACCACCCTTCTCTCTCATATTCCTCCTGACAGACTCTACTTCATGGTATTGGACCTCAAAGGTGCTTTCTTTACTATACACCACTCTTCACAGCCCCTATTTGCCTTCACCTGGATAGATCCACATATATATCAATCTCAACAATTAACTTGGACCATTTTACCACAAGGGTTTAGAGATAGCCCTCATTTTTTTGGTCAAGCCCTTCAAAGGGACCTACAAAGTTTAGACCTAGGCTCTACTATCTTACTCAAATATGTAGACGATTTATTGTTATGTAGTTCCTCTCACCACAACTGCCTAGTCCACACTGTGATAGTATTAAATGCCCTAGGCAACAGGGGTTACATAGTCTCACTCTCCAAAGCACAAATTACTTCCACCACTGTCAGTTACATGGGATTGCTTCTTACTCCCAAATCCAAAATAATTCCAGCTCAGAGACTTTGAGCCTTGACACAGACTCCCAGGCCTCAAACCAAGAGGGAACTTCTTTCTCTATTAGACCTAGTAAACTTCTTCTGAATATGGGTCCCAAATTTTGCCCTCCATGCAAAACCTATCTACCAAGCTACTCATGGAAACTTAGATGAACCCTTATTGGCCCCTACCTCTCTCCACATCCCAATTCAGACTCTTATCAAACATTTACTACAGGTCCCTTCTCTTTACTTACCTGATTATACTAAGCCTTTTTACCTTTTTGTACACTCTCAACAAGGTCATGCTTTAGTGGTTCTGTGCCAAAAAAAGGGGGGACATATGAGGGCCTCTAGCTTACTTATCTAAGCAACTCGATCTCGTCACGCTCAGATGGCCACCTTGTCTCTAGGCCTTAGCTGCAACTATCCTCTTAATACCTGAAGCCCAAAAACTAAGCTGAAATGCTCCTCTAAATGTATGCTCACCTCATTCCTTCAAAGATTTACTCTCTCATCAGGCTTTCCTTTCTCTGCCCCTTGTTCGACTACAGAACCTCCACACACACCTCCTAGACCCATGCCTTTCTTTTATGCCTTGTAAACGTCTTAAACCTGCTAGCTTACTCCCTACACCAGATCCAGAATAACACCTATCTCATGACTGTGTTCAGACCTTAGATATGACACTTAATCCCTTTGAACATATAACCAGATCAGCCCCTTACTGACCCCAAAGTCCCATCCTGGTTCATAGATGGCAGTGCCCAGAAACAAGCCCCATTTGGGGCTGGATACACTATAGTCCAGGGACAGCTCAACAAAGTTATCCCCCCTTACCTTTTCAAGTCAGCCACACTCTCAGTTCACACATCCTCACAACAGACTGAACTGATAGCCCTTACTTAAGCTTTGACCCTAGTCAAAGACCAAAAGATAAACATTTACACTGACTCCAAATAGGTCTATAACATATTACATTCTAACATTATAATCTGGAGGGAGAGGGGGATTCCTGACTCAGAAGGGCATAACTATTCTCAGTGCTTCTTTTATTTCTGAACTCTTCCATGTGGCTCAGCTCCCAGAACAAGCTGCTGTAATACATTGCTGGGGACATCAGTGACCTAGTCTTATCTCCTTTTATAACAATATAGCAGGTCATGAAGCAAAGTGGCAGGACACTTCTATTAGTCCTGTCTTTACTATAGCCCAAATTGACGAGCCTAACATCTGCACATTACTTTCATATTTACACTCCCTTTTCTACCCCTCTACCAAAGTACTTAAGGCTTTCCTTCAGAACTTTATTGAACTAAGAATGATGTGACTTATATAAATAATCTGACCCAAACTTGTACCAATTGTTATCAGACAAATCATAATTCTAACATTCGCCCCCCCTCCTTTCCCCACCCACCAAATTTGCGGACATCTTCCCGCACAAGACTAGCAGGTAGATTTCACCCACATGCCACTCGTAAAAAGGGTTAAATTTCTCCTAGTCTTCATAGGTACATTTTCTGGATGCATTGAAGCTTTCCCTACTACTAACAAATGAGCCCCTACTGTGGCTCGCCTTATTCTTACTGAAATCCTCTCCAGGTTTGGAATGTCTTCCTCCCTTTAGTCTGACAAAGAGCCCGAGTTCACATCCCAAATCACCCAAAATATTGCACGAGCCCTTCAAGTTCCTTGGAAGTTTCACATTCCTTATCATCCTTGGTCTTCTGATAAGGTTGAGAGAGCCAACTGAATCCTAAAAGAAACTGACAAATTAATGATCGAACTTCATCAAGACTGGATTAAACTCTTCCCTTTAGCCCACTTAAAGGTCTGGGCCTTACCAACAAACCTCTTAAATATCAGTCCATTCGAGGCCATGTATGGGAGGCCAGTGATACCTTTGGGTCTCCCCCACTCCCAGGATGGTCCCAAATGGCCATCTCACCTTCCTTTTCCTTTATATGTCCAAATACGAGATGCTTTTTGGCAGCATATAGATGACTTACTTCTTCGACCACACCCCAATCTTTCATACCCATTCCTTAAAATAGAAGACAAAGTTTATATGATGACTCAGTTCCACTCAGATCTAACCCCAAAATGGCAAGGTCCCTACATGGTGATTCTGCTGACCCCTACCACTGCAAAATTAAAAGAAATCACCCCTTGAGTACACATCACATCACTCAGTTAAAAAAGGTTATGCAGCCCAATGATGAAAATGCTTGCCAGACTAATACTTATCAAGTTTCTCACACAGGCCCTACAACTCTAAAGTTCTCACGGCTTCCACTGGCCCCAACTGGCGACAGATTTGCCTGTCGGTTTCACAGCTGCAACTATTCCTGGAACAACTTTTGGCAGAAATCTGGGTCTCGAGTCCTCAAAGATCCATGTTCGAACACAGTGAAGATTACATTTCCATCCTGTGGCTACAGGGAACTTTTTATAACTTTTACCCCTTCAAAATCCAATTCTTTTCCATAGTAGTTTATCTTATACTCACTTCCCCAAATGTTTAACATCTTCTTATCCTCCCTTCTTCCTCTGACTCACGAACTCCTTCAAAATCCTAACCTCAGCTATCTATTCTGGACCCTTAATTTAACCCATACCCTTCTCAATGCTTCTAATGGGCAATTGGCTAAAGACTGCTGGATATATCTATCTGTGGGTTCAGCCCTCCCCACATCCATACTCTACTGGACCACAGGGATTCATCCAAGACCGAATCCAAGCCATTTCCCAAGATCAAGTCAAGACTGTTCTTTCGCTTGAGACCCTGATGGCTAGAATAGAAAATAAACACTATGGGCCTTAGACTTCCTTCCTCCCAGACCACAAGCCACTGACCATCATTTATCAGTACATAAAAGCCCTGAATATTAACAACGCTCACCTCTCTTTCTCTTTTTATATATATTCTTTAGGGACTGGAATGAAGGAAAGTTACAGAGCTCAAAATAGCCTGGAGTTAAAACTCCCCTCCAGGTCCTCCTCACAATTCCATGAAAAACAAAGAACTTCCTCACCTGAAGAAAAAAAATGGACTTGAAGAAAAAAATGGACTTTAAGGTTGATTATGCCCAGCTCCCAGCTGGTCCCAGCCTCTGGCTGATATCCAGAATTTCTTGCCCCAGCCATTTAAGAGATAACTAATCCGAACAAACTTGGAGAAGAACAGGCCCCCTTAAGACAGTAGATTCCCACATATATGTCTATATATACTTACTCTTTTCTTGGGTTAGTGTAGCACTCACTAATCTGACTGCTTGCTTCATTAAAGGTAGATTACATTTAAAGTGCCAGTCTAACTATTTTTCCAAACCTCACCTTCTCCTTTACCCTACAGGGAGCACAGGTATGATCCCCGGTCAGGGAACTAACATCCTGCATGCCATGCAGTGTAGTCAATAAAAGATTGTTGTACTAATAAACAGATTGCCGGGAGAAATGTCAATAACTTCAGATGTGTAGATGACACTACCCTTATGGCAGAAAGCAAAGAAGAACTAAAGAGCCTCTTGATGAAAGTGACAGAAGAAAGTGAAAAAGGTGGCTTAAAACTCAAGATTCAGAAAACTAAGATCATGGCATATAATCCCATCACTTCATGGGAAATAGATGGGGAAATAGTGGAAACAGTGACAGACTTTATTTTGGGGAGCTCCAAAATTACTGCAGGTGGTGACTGCAGCCATTAAATTAAAAGACGCTTGCTTCTTGGAAGAAAAGCTATGACCAGTCTAAACAGCATATTAAAAAGCTGAGGCATTACTTTGCTGACAAAGGTCGGTCTATTCAAAACTATAGTTTTTCCGTTAGTCACGTATGAATGTGAGAATTGGACTATAAAGAAAGCTGAGCACCAAAGAATTGATGCCTTTGAACTGTGGTGTAGGAGAAGACTCTTGAGAGTCCCTTGGACTGCAAGGAGATCCAACCAGTCGATCCTAAAGGAGATCAGTCCTGGGTGTTCATTGGAAAGACTGATGCTGAAGCTCCAATACTTTGGCCACCTGATGCGAAGAACTGACTCATTGGAAAACACCCTGATATTGGGGAAGATTGAAGGCAAGAGGAGAAAGGGACAACAGAGGATGAGATGGTTGGATGTCATCAATGACTCNAAGGTTGAGAGAGCCAACTGAATCCTAAAAGAAACTGACAAATTAATGATCGAACTTCATCAAGACTGGATTAAACTCTTCCCTTTAGCCCACTTAAAGGTCTGGGCCTTACCAACAAACCTCTTAAATATCAGTCCATTCGAGGCCATGTATGGGAGGCCAGTGATACCTTTGGGTCTCCCCCACTCCCAGGATGGTCCCAAATGGCCATCTCACCTTCCTTTTCCTTTATATGTCCAAATACGAGATGCTTTTTGGCAGCATATAGATGACTTACTTCTTCGACCACACCCCAATCTTTCATACCCATTCCTTAAAATAGAAGACAAAGTTTATATGATGACTCAGTTCCACTCAGATCTAACCCCAAAATGGCAAGGTCCCTACATGGTGATTCTGCTGACCCCTACCACTGCAAAATTAAAAGAAATCACCCCTTGAGTACACATCACATCACTCAGTTAAAAAAGGTTATGCAGCCCAATGATGAAAATGCTTGCCAGACTAATACTTATCAAGTTTCTCACACAGGCCCTACAACTCTAAAGTTCTCACGGCTTCCACTGGCCCCAACTGGCGACAGATTTGCCTGTCGGTTTCACAGCTGCAACTATTCCTGGAACAACTTTTGGCAGAAATCTGGGTCTCGAGTCCTCAAAGATCCATGTTCGAACACAGTGAAGATTACATTTCCATCCTGTGGCTACAGGGAACTTTTTATAACTTTTACCCCTTCAAAATCCAATTCTTTTCCATAGTAGTTTATCTTATACTCACTTCCCCAAATGTTTAACATCTTCTTATCCTCCCTTCTTCCTCTGACTCACGAACTCCTTCAAAATCCTAACCTCAGCTATCTATTCTGGACCCTTAATTTAACCCATACCCTTCTCAATGCTTCTAATGGGCAATTGGCTAAAGACTGCTGGATATATCTATCTGTGGGTTCAGCCCTCCCCACATCCATACTCTACTGGACCACAGGGATTCATCCAAGACCGAATCCAAGCCATTTCCCAAGATCAAGTCAAGACTGTTCTTTCGCTTGAGACCCTGATGGCTAGAATAGAAAATAAACACTATGGGCCTTAGACTTCCTTCCTCCCAGACCACAAGCCACTGACCATCATTTATCAGTACATAAAAGCCCTGAATATTAACAACGCTCACCTCTCTTTCTCTTTTTATATATATTCTTTAGGGACTGGAATGAAGGAAAGTTACAGAGCTCAAAATAGCCTGGAGTTAAAACTCCCCTCCAGGTCCTCCTCACAATTCCATGAAAAACAAAGAACTTCCTCACCTGAAGAAAAAAAATGGACTTGAAGAAAAAAATGGACTTTAAGGTTGATTATGCCCAGCTCCCAGCTGGTCCCAGCCTCTGGCTGATATCCAGAATTTCTTGCCCCAGCCATTTAAGAGATAACTAATCCGAACAAACTTGGAGAAGAACAGGCCCCCTTAAGACAGTAGATTCCCACATATATGTCTATATATACTTACTCTTTTCTTGGGTTAGTGTAGCACTCACTAATCTGACTGCTTGCTTCATTAAAGGTAGATTACATTTAAAGTGCCAGTCTAACTATTTTTCCAAACCTCACCTTCTCCTTTACCCTACAGGGAGCACAGGTATGATCCCCGGTCAGGGAACTAACATCCTGCATGCCATGCAGTGTAGTCAATAAAAGATTGTTGTACTAATAAACAGATTGCCGGGAGAAATGTCAATAACTTCAGATGTGTAGATGACACTACCCTTATGGCAGAAAGCAAAGAAGAACTAAAGAGCCTCTTGATGAAAGTGACAGAAGAAAGTGAAAAAGGTGGCTTAAAACTCAAGATTCAGAAAACTAAGATCATGGCATATAATCCCATCACTTCATGGGAAATAGATGGGGAAATAGTGGAAACAGTGACAGACTTTATTTTGGGGAGCTCCAAAATTACTGCAGGTGGTGACTGCAGCCATTAAATTAAAAGACGCTTGCTTCTTGGAAGAAAAGCTATGACCAGTCTAAACAGCATATTAAAAAGCTGAGGCATTACTTTGCTGACAAAGGTCGGTCTATTCAAAACTATAGTTTTTCCGTTAGTCACGTATGAATGTGAGAATTGGACTATAAAGAAAGCTGAGCACCAAAGAATTGATGCCTTTGAACTGTGGTGTAGGAGAAGACTCTTGAGAGTCCCTTGGACTGCAAGGAGATCCAACCAGTCGATCCTAAAGGAGATCAGTCCTGGGTGTTCATTGGAAAGACTGATGCTGAAGCTCCAATACTTTGGCCACCTGATGCGAAGAACTGACTCATTGGAAAACACCCTGATATTGGGGAAGATTGAAGGCAAGAGGAGAAAGGGACAACAGAGGATGAGATGGTTGGATGTCATCAATGACTCGATGGACATGAGTCTGAGCAAGCTCTGGGAGTTGGTGATGGACAGGGAGGCCTGGTGTGCTGTGATTCATGGGGTCACAAAGAGTTGGACACCACTGAGTGATTGAACTGAACTGAACTAAGATTCTATTTGAAGGACCACAATCAATCAGAATATCTGCATACTTCTGACAATTGTTGATGGCTCTATTTGAGACAAAGGTTCATTAAGCCATGGTATATTCTAATTAGGCATGTGAAGTGAAGTGAAAGTCACTCAGCTGTGTCTGACTCTTTGCAACCCCATGGACTATATAGTCTATGGAATTCTCCAGGCCAGAATACTGGAGCAGGTAGCCTTTCTCTTTTCCAGGGAATCTTTCCAACCCAGGGATTGAACCCACGTTTCCTGCACTGCAGGCATATTCTTTACCAGCTAAGCCACAAGGGAAGCCCCTAATTAGGCATGATCTAGCCTTAATAAATGAAGCATAAATTTGCCTGAGTAAACACGATATAATCTCCATAAAATAATACCAATGGCTGTTTTGTTCAGCATTATATCCCCATTACTTAGCACAGTATCTGGAACACAGTAGATTATCAGTAAATATTTATTGGGTGATTTTGTGGAATACGAAAACATCATTTGTCTCCTCAATGATCATCAAGATTGATTAGATCTGTATAGGTAAAGAGACTACTGGAATCAATCAAATAAGAGAAGTACTTTTCACTTTTAAAAATTTGTACACAGACATTCCATACTATAGAGCAGAATAAGTGAACTTTTCTATAAAGAGCCAGAAAGTAAATATTTTAAGCTTTGTGGGTCATACAGTATCTGTCTCAACAACTTAACTCTGCCACTGTAGCACTGAAACAGCTGTAGACAATACATAACGAATGGGTGTAGATGTGTTCTAATAAAACTTTATAAGAACAGAAGAGCATCTGCAGGTTGACCTGTGGGCAGTAGCTTGC
>SJYW01055744.1:0-10348 GCA_006410735.1 Raphicerus campestris | reverse complement strand
GATGTTCAAGCTGGTTTTAGAAAAGGCAGAGGAACCAGAGATCAAATTGCCAACGTCCGCTGGATCATGGAAAAAGCAACAGAGTTCCCGAAAAATATCTATTTCTGCTTTATTGACTATGCCAAAGCCTTTGACTGTGAGGATCACAATAAACTGTGGAAAATTCTGAGAGATGGATATACCAGACCACCTGACCTGCCTCTTGAGAAATTGTATTCAGGTCGAGAATNCCCGAAAAATATCTATTTCTGCTTTATTGACTATGCCAAAGCCTTTGACTGTGAGGATCACAATAAACTGTGGAAAATTCTGAGAGATGGATATACCAGACCACCTGACCTGCCTCTTGAGAAATTGTATTCAGGTCGAGAATCAACAGTTAGAACTGGATATGGAACAACAGACTGGTTCCAAATAGGAAAAGGAGTACATCAAGGCTATATATTGTCACCCTGCTTATTTTAACTTCTATGCAGAGTACATCACGAGAAACGCTGGGCTGGAAGAAACAAACACAAGCTGGAGTCAAGATTGCTGGGGAAAATATCAATAACCTCAGATATGCAGGTAACACCACCCTTATGGCAGAAACTGAAGAGGGACTAAAAAGCCTCTTGATGAAAGTGAAAGAGGAGAGTGAAAAAGTTGTCTTAAAACTCAGCATTCAGAAAACGAAGATCATGGCATCCAATCCCATCACTTCATGGGAAATAGATGGGGAAACAGTGGAAACAGTGTCAGACTTTATTTGGCGGGGGGGCTCCAAAATCACTGCAGACTGTGATTGCAGCCATGAAATTAAAAGACGCTTGCTCCTTGGAAGAAAAGTTATAAACAACTTAGTTAACATATTCAAAAGCAGAGACATTACTTTGCCAACAAAGGTTCAAGGCTATGGTTTTTCCAGTAGTCATATATGGATGTGAGAGTTGGACTGTGAAGAAAGCTGAGTGCCGAGGAATTGATGCTTTTGAACTGTGGTGTTAGAGAAGACTCTTGAGAATCTCTTGGACTGCAAGGAGTACCAACCAGTCCATTCTGAAGGAAATCAAATGGATTTCTTTGGAAGGAATGATGCTAAAGCTGAAACTCCGGTACTCTGGACACCTCATGCGAAGAGTTGACTCACCGGAAGACTCTGATGCTAGGAGCGATTGGGGGCAGCAGAAGAAGGGGGCGACAGAGGATGAGATGGCTGGATGGCATCACGGACTCGATGGACCTGAGTCTGAGTGAACTCCGGGAGTTGGTGATGGACAGGGAGGCCTGACATGCTGCAATTCATGGGGTCTCAAAAGAGTCGGACATGACTGAGCGACTGAACTGAACTGAACTGATAGCATCCAGTTATCTATACTTTACTGATTTTTAGCCCCCACTATTTACTTATTAAGAATGGGATATTGAGGCTCAATTACATTAGCACTTTTTTCTGTTTCTCTTTTCAATTCTACACGTTTTGGTCTCAGATATTTTTACACTCCCTTGCTGGCTGTGTAAATGATAATGTTCTTGTTCTGATGTCTTCATATTCTGAAAATAATGTGGTTCCTTATACAGCATAGAATTTGGTATTGTTTATTTATCTGCTTTTTACAGTCTGTCTTTTTATATCCATATTATGAAATTAATAATGTAATTATTAATATATTTGGATTAATGACTACCACGTTTGTAACTCTGTTCTTTGCATTTGTATTTGCTTTTCCATCCGAATCCTACTTTTTCTTAATTCTTTGGTTTCATTTGTGCATTTGTATGTTTTTACTTTCTCAATAATCTATAAAATAGAGTTTAAAAATATAGTTGTTTCCACTATAGTTTACAATATATATATTGTAAATAATTTAAGTCTACCTTTAAAAAATACTGTATCACTTCACAAATAGTCCATGTACCTTACAATAAAGAATCCCTAATTCTCCCATCTTCCTTCCCATCGCATTTTCTATTGTTGCCATCCGTTTCAGTTATCCATACAATATAATAATCATTCATACTGCATCCATCATGGATTGTTATGACGGCAGTCAATAGCCACCTTTTATATCAATTCAAAATAGGAAAAGTAAATATCTTATTTCCATTCAATTATGCCTTCTTTAACTCCTATTTTCTTTGTGTAGATTAAAGTTTCTGACATATCATCTGCCTAATAAACTTTAAAATCCTTTCTTGCAAGGCAGATGTGCTAGTGATGAAAGTACTCAGTTTCCATCTGCTTTTGATAGTATTTCTCTCTCATTTTTGAGGTAAAATTTGAATGAATATAGACTTCCAAGTTGGTGTGTTTTTCTTTAGGCACTTCAGATAGCTGACATGATTGTCTTCTTCCTTGCGTGGTTCCTCATGAGAAGTCTACCATAGTTTTAGAGATGTTTCTCTCTAGATAATCGGTACTACTTCTCAGGCTCAGAGATAGTGGTACAAAGTTGGAAAAGGACAGAACATCCCTTTTCCNGGACTGTGAAGAAAGCTGAGTGCCGAGGAATTGATGCTTTTGAACTGTGGTGTTAGAGAAGACTCTTGAGAATCTCTTGGACTGCAAGGAGTACCAACCAGTCCATTCTGAAGGAAATCAAATGGATTTCTTTGGAAGGAATGATGCTAAAGCTGAAACTCCAGTACTCTGGCCACCTCATGCGAAGAGTTGACTCACCGGAAGACTCTGATGCTAGGAGCGATTGGGGGCAGCAGAAGAAGGGGGCGACAGAGGATGAGATGGCTGGATGGCATCACGGACTCGATGGACCTGAGTCTGAGTGAACTCCGGGAGTTGGTGATGGACAGGGAGGCCTGACATGCTGCAATTCATGGGGTCTCAAAAGAGTCGGACATGACTGAGCGACTGAACTGAACTGAACTGATAGCATCCAGTTATCTATACTTTACTGATTTTTAGCCCCCACTATTTACTTATTAAGAATGGGATATTGAGGCTCAATTACATTAGCACTTTTTTCTGTTTCTCTTTTCAATTCTACACGTTTTGGTCTCAGATATTTTTACACTCCCTTGCTGGCTGTGTAAATGATAATGTTCTTGTTCTGATGTCTTCATATTCTGAAAATAATGTGGTTCCTTATACAGCATAGAATTTGGTATTGTTTATTTATCTGCTTTTTACAGTCTGTCTTTTTATATCCATATCATGAAATTAATAATGTAATTATTAATATATTTGGATTAATGACTACCATGTTTGTAACTCTGTTCTTTGCATTTGTATTTGCTTTTCCATCCGAATCCTACTTTTTCTTAATTCTTTGGTTTCATTTGTGCATTTGTATGTTTTTACTTTCTCAATAATCTATAAAATAGAGTTTAAAAATATAGTTGTTTCCACTATAGTTTACAATATATATATTGTAAATAATTTAAGTCTACCTTTAAAAAATACTGTATCACTTCACAAATAGTCCATGTACCTTACAATAAAGAATCCCTAATTCTCCCATCTTCCTTCCCATCGCATTTTCTATTGTTGCCATCCGTTTCAGTTATCCATACAATATAATAATCATTCATACTGCATCCATCATGGATTGTTATGACGGCAGTCAATAGCCACCTTTTATATCAATTCAAAATAGGAAAAGTAAATATCTTATTTCCATTCAATTATGCCTTCTTTAACTCCTATTTTCTTTGTGTAGATTAAAGTTTCTGACATATCATCTGCCTAATAAACTTTAAAATCCTTTCTTGCAAGGCAGATGTGCTAGTGATGAAAGTACTCAGTTTCCATCTGCTTTTGATAGTATTTCTCTCTCATTTTTGAGGTAAAATTTGAATGAATATAGACTTCCAAGTTGGTGTGTTTTTCTTTAGGCACTTCAGATAGCTGACATGATTGTCTTCTTCCTTGCGTGGTTCCTCATGAGAAGTCTACCATAGTTTTAGAGATGTTTCTCTCTAGATAATCTGTACTACTTCTCAGGCTCAGAGATAGTGGTACAAAGTTGGAAAAGGACAGAACATCCCTTTTCCCGTTTTCACCACACACACCAGGGCTTCCCTATTTAATTACTTCTTCAACAGGTGACAATTTAATTCCTGCTCTCTTCCTGTCACTTCTGTGAAATTTTCAGTGTAAATAGCACAAAGGATTTTTTTTTAATTTTAATCAATTCTGTTATTTCCAATACAGTGATTTAGAATCCATGGATTTTTGAGGCACATAGATGTCAGCATGCCACATTAGTGATTCTAACCTAAATGAAATAAATCCTTATGACTTTTAGCAATCAAAGGGCATGTCATTGAAAAACGGCTGAATGCTTAAGAGCACGGAGCCAAACAGCCTGGATAAAACATGATTGTGTCACTTACTCATGTGACTCTGGGCCAGTTATTGACTCCCTGTGCGACTGCATCCTCATCCATAAATGGGGATAATAATGATATTTCCAGCTTCAAAGGGTGGTTGTAAGGATTAAAGGAATCGACAAAGTAGCAAACACTTAGAACATTGTTGGACTATGGTAAGGTAAGGTGAAGTCGCTCAGTCGTGTCTGACTCTTTGCGACCCCGTGGACTGTAACCTACTAGGCTTCTCAGTCCATGGGATTCTCCAGGCAGGAATACTGGAGTGGATTGCCATTTCCTTCTCCAGGGATCTTCCCAACCCAGGGATCGAACCCAGGTCTCCCATATTGAAGGCAGATGCTATTACCTCTAAATGTTATTAATTAGACACTGAGGATATTTTATTATCCCTAGTATAATTTTTTCATCTTTTTCATCTTTGTAAGTAAGAGTTTAATTAGAGGAATATGAGTTATAGTGAATAAGAAACACTATTTTTTTTCAACTGCTTATATATACTCTTCATCAGACATGAGAGAACCTAAATGGAGTTTGAAGAATAATAATAAGGTTTCGTTCTTGTGATGTCTGTGACCCAATGTACTCCTATCGAAAAATTAAACTCCTTACTGATACTGTGTTAGAGTAAAAGAATATGGGTATATTCCAGAATATCAGGGAATGATCAAATTATGGCCTGTATCCTGATCTTTTGCCCTGTTCAAGAGATTAAGACACCTTGGAGAGTCACATGTTCACATATACTGAAAGTTGGCCCACAAGAAAAAGAAAAACTGTGTATGATTGTAAAGGATCCATTATATAAACTATAAATACTTCTTTAGCTTCTGAAGGCTCTTTTTGGGGTTTTGTCTTTTTGGTTTCACATGATTGCTTCCGTACCATTAGCAGTGAGTCCATTCGAATAAAAATAAAAAGTAGCACTTAAAAATCCTCTTTGGCACTTCAAAAGGCCATATATTAGAGAGCTAATTGGTGTAGCTTTTACAGCTTTCACATTGATTTTTTCCCCCCCATTGATTTTTTTCCCCCTCCTTTGAGCTGTCTTTTCATCCTGCTACTACTGTGAATTCTTCTTCTCAGTTCTTAGGGAGTAGAATATATGCAAGAAAAGATAGTGAAAGTTATAGGATTCCCAAGAACTTTTGTTCTTCTGTCCTGCAATATTTTAATTTCAGATACGTAGAACTAGTTGAGAGTGTACTGATTGGACTATGTCAAAAATCTTTCTATTTCAGAGTCTCCATGAAAAGGAGATTATCTGTCAATTCTGCCTGGGAACACTGAATTTGTGTTTTACAGAGAGAGTCTTCATTCTTAAAAAAAAAAAAAATTGAGGAATGATAAGATTTACTTTTGAAAGCTAATTTCCTTCCACACATAGGGTCATGAGCTAAATGAGAAATATGCTCAGTTGCTAGATCATGTCCAACTCTTGTGACACCATGGACCATACTCCACCAGGCTCTCATGTCCATGGGGTTTTCCAGGCAAGAACAGTGGAGTGGGTTGCCATTCCCTTCTCTAGGGGATCTTCTTGGATCAGGGATCAAACTCTAATCTCCTGCACTGGCAAGTGGGTTCTTTCTTTACCACTGAGCAATCAGGGAAGCCTCATCTTGTTCTGTACTTTTATGAAAGTACAGAAGATTTCTACTGCAATTCTACCTTTTTCCCCAACATATGATTAATGAATTTGACTTTGCATGAAGTTTTCCTATTCAGCACACCCTCACCTCATCCAGAATCACAATCTTTTCTTTGAAAAAATTACAAAATTCAGTTATAAGTTGTTATTAGAGTCATTTAAAATTTTGATGGCCTCACATTTTTTTGTTACCATGTAATTACATAGAGATTTAATAAAAAATTTATTTTTTATTAGATGAGAAGATTGGCCTCTGGATGGTAGTCATTATAAGCATAAACTCCTATTTTTTGTTTTTCCATGTAATTCAAAGAAATGTTTAACAAATTCTCTGAAAAGTATAATATCCATAATTTAAATAAGGAAATGTTCTGGCCGACCCAAGGTCAAAAAGTATCTTCTAATTGTTTATTATTTTTAATATCTACTCTAGTATCACGCTGTCAGAACAGACTGGCAAAGCTAATAAAGATTTGCAATTTAAGTCTTTAAAAAAAGGATTCAGCAAGCTTTCTGACAGAAGGTATTATATTGATATTGTAGTTTCACTAATCAGCTTGAAACATCTCTCAAATGGAAGGAAAACAAGATATCCTTGCAAGTAAAATTCACTATCTAATCTCAGAGGGAATCAGTTAATCTCTGTCCTTCCACTGGCACTACTTCATAAACAGGTGAGCAGTATGGTGTATTCCAGAGCATTGGAAGGGTTATATTTCTTTTAAAATATTTGGGGATTATTATATATAGTTTTATAGAGAATAATGTTTTTTAAGTGGAAGTTTTTATTTCAAAAGGAAAACAATAATATTGCCACACTATTTGAGAGTCATTAATTAAAATGTTATCATCTCAGAAGGGATAATATGCTACTCCACCATATTACATATGTGAAACATATTGCAGAAGGTATACTTTACCTACAGGCTTCTCTAGTGGCTCACTGATAAAGAATCTGCCTGCTAATGAAGGAGACATGTGTTCGACTCCTGTGTTGGGTAGATCCCCTGGAGAAGAGAATGGCAACCCACTCCAGTATTCTTGCCTAGGAAATCCCATGGGCAGAGGAGCCTGTCCGGCAACAGTCCATGGGGTCACAAAGAGTCAGACATGACTTAGCAACTGAACAACAGCAATACTTTACCTACACGAAATTATTTTAAGACATTCTTTTGATGATTGCAGTAGCAGTTTGCATTCATTCTATAAGGTTTGTACAATATAGACATGAATGTAGGCAAAACTGAGATTAACCGTGATCCCAACATGCCACCATTTAAAAGTTTATTGTATTTCAAGCTTTCTCCTCTTCCCCAAATCTAATTATATAAATACATATACTTGGTGCTACATATTTAAGACTTATTTTACTTATTAATTTGTACTCTGCTGGTCTTCTTTAGTAAGAGATGTAGATATTTCCCAAGATATTAAATATTCTTTTACAATATATTATTCAGTATTTCGTTTCTTAATATTTCCAGTTTCACCAATCTTTGGGGATACTTTCAAAGTATTGTTGTTTTACTTATAGGCAAACAAAATGTTCATTACAAATTTTAATGTATTCATAAAATGATTCCCTGAAGGATCTCCAAAAAATGAATTTGGGGTTGTTTTTATATTTGAATATTATTCAAAATACCTTAAATAATTAAAATGAATCAAGCTGTTTTATTTTAAATATTTGCTTGAATTAGTCATTAAGTCAGTTTGGATATGGCTTAAAACATTAATGACACATGTACACCTGTGGCTGATTCATGTCAATGTATGGCAAAAACCACCACAATATTTTAAAGTAATTAGCTTCATATTAAAATAAATAATGAGAAATGCTGGGCTGGATGAAGCATAAACTGGAATTAATATTTCTGGGAGAAATCAATAACCTCAGATATGTAGATGACACCACCCTTATGGAAGAAAGTGAAGAGCTAAAGAGCCTCTTGATGAAAGTTAAAGGGGAANCTTTGGGGATACTTTCAAAGTATTGTTGTTTTACTTATAGGCAAACAAAATGTTCATTACAAATTTTAATGTATTCATAAAATGATTCCCTGAAGGATCTCCAAAAAATGAATTTTGGGTTGTTTTTATATTTGAATATTATTCAAAATACCTTAAATAATTAAAATGAATCAAGCTGTTTTATTTTAAATATTTGCTTGAATTAATCATTAAGTCAGTTTGGATATGGCTTAAAACATTAATGACACATGTACACCTGTGGCTGACTCATGTCAATGTATGGCAAAAACCACCACAATATTTTAAAGTAATTAGCTTCCTATTAAAATAAATAATGAGAAATGCTGGGCTGGAAGAAGCATAAGCTAGAATTAATATTTCTGGGAGAAATCAATAACCTCAGATATGTAGATAACACCATCCTTATGGAAGAAAGTGAAGAGCTAAAGAGCCTCTTGATGAAAGTTAAAAGGGAGAGTGAAACAGTTGGCTTAGAACTCAACATTCATAAAACTAACATCAGGCCATCTGGTCCCATCATTTCATGATAAATAGATGGAGAAACAGTGGAAATAGTGGCAGACTATTTTGGGAGGCTCCACAATCACTGTAGATGATTATTGCAGCCATGAAATTAAGTGACGCTTACTCCTTTGCCAACAAAGGTCCATCTAGCCAAGGCTATGGTTTTTCCAGTGGTCATGTATGGATGTTAAAATTGGACTGTGAAGAAGGCTGAGCACTGAAGAATTGATGCTTTTGAACTGTGGAGTTGGAGAAGACTCTCGAGAATCCCTTGGACTGCAAGGAGACCCAACCAGTCCATTCTAAAGGATATCAGTCCTGGATGTTCTTTGGAAGGACTGATCCTAAAGCTGAAACTCCAATACTTGGGCCACCGCATGTGAAGAGTTGACTCACTGGAAAAGACTCTGATGCTGGGAGGGATTGGCGGCAGGAGGAGAAAGAAACGACAGTGGATGAGATGTCTGGATGACATCACCAACTCGATAGACATGAGTTTGGGTGAACTCCAGGAGTTGGTGATGGACAAGGAGGCCTGGTGTGCTGCAATTCATGGGGTGGCAAAGGGTCGGACACTACTGAGCAACTGAACTGAACTAAACTCCTTGGAAGGAAAGTTATAACCAACCTAGACAGCATATTAAAAAGCAGAGACATTACTTTATCAGCAAAGGTCCATCTAGTCAAAGCCATATTTTTTCCAGTAGTCATGTATGGATGTGAGAGCTGGACTGTAAAGAAAACTGAACACCAAAAAATTGATGCTTTTGAACTGTGGTGTGGAGAAGACTCTTGAGAGTCCCTTGGACTGCAAGGAGATTCAACCAGTCCATCCTAAAGGAGATAAGTCCTGAATATTCATTGGAAGGACTTATGTTGAAGCTGAAACTCCAATACTTTGGCTACCTGATGCGAAGAGCTTACTCATTTGAAAGGACCCTGATGCTGGGAAGGATTGAAGGAGGGAGGAGAAGGAGACGACAGAGGATGAGATGGTTGGATGGCATCACCGACTCAATGGACATGAGTTTGGGTAGACTCCGGGAGTTGGTAATGGACAGGGAGGCCTGGCATGCTGCAGTCGATGGGGTCACAAAGAGTTAGACACGATTGAGCTCTTGAGCTGAACTGAAAATAAATAAATTTTTAAAAAATGATTTGCTTTTGAAAAAGAATATACCTGGAATAAAATCTTGTTTTCAGGAAATATTCTACCAAAAGGGACATCTGGAAAACTATAGTTTTATTCTAATATCTGTACCTTTGATTATGGGAAAAATAATTATTCTTTCATTTCCACCAGAAAACACGCACAGAGGAAAAAAATAAGCTAGAATCTAGAGATAATGTGCTGTTCATTTCTTTGGTTTAAATGTAAATGATTCCATATTTTGTAGTCTTGAACAAGCACATTTTGGGGAACAATTCTGCTCAGATGATTTATTTCTTCAGAGGGAAGTTTCATTTTGTACAAGAAACTGAAAAAGAATCAAGTCCTCTTAAAGGGAAGAGTACACAGGACATTTTGGAAAGGAGAGGATCTTTGCTTATGCCTGATGGAGAAGAAATCACTTTTCATAAAAAAAAATAGGTCTTTCTTGGGGAGTTCTGTTCTTCTTCCTGCTAAATAAAACAGCTTGAATTTCTGATGAGAGCTCTTTAGAGTATATTTCTCTTCTGCTGACACTGAGATTCATGGGAATACTTGCTATTAACACAAATGAGAGCTAAACACATCAATTGCTTCATGTGAAGATTAAAATGTTTCTCTTCATTTGAACCCAATACATTATTGGTAATTACATTATGTGTCAATAATAATTACTCTTATGCTGTTTAACACTGCTGCTTAGAAACAAGCATCTTATTGTACCA
>SJYW01055742.1:0-14520 GCA_006410735.1 Raphicerus campestris | reverse complement strand
TTAATGAACAAATGGATTTCCTATTCATTATTCATTGACTTTGAAGTTTAATGAATAGCTCAGGGACAATCCCTAAATTTTGATATTTATAGAAAATCAGCACCAGCTGGATTCACTGTGCATCAGTTTATTATACATAATGAATTTCGCTGATTACTTTATCTGATATTTATCAACTTTAAATTTTTAATGAAGAGGAAGCGATGAATCCATTGAGCTTGCCCTTACTCTTCGCTCTCCTTCGGTTTTATTCCTTTGTGAGAACCGGATGAAAATTTCCAGGAGCCTACACTGCTTTTTTTGTCTTTGTCTGTGTTCTAATTTCTNAATGAAGAGGAAGCGATGAATCCATTGAGCTTGCCCTTACTCTTCGCTCTCCTTCGGTTTTATTCCTTTGTGAGAACCGGATGAAAATTTCCAGGAGCCTACACTGCTTTTTTTGTCTTTGTCTGTGTTCTAATTTCTTTTTTTGTTTCCAGAAGAACTAATCTTTCCTGTGACATTCATCAACTTTTTCCATTCACTTCTTCTGCTGCTGGGAAAGTAATATCTTTCCTCCTCTTCTCTTCAGGAAAAAAAAAAAATTGAGGATCTTGCGTTTAATATTAGAGTAAGTAGAAGAAACAAACATTTTAAGACTCACACTTTGGGGTAACTTAAAACCAGCAGCAAACCTATAAGAAAAAGAATAAAACTCCATTTCAGGAGCCCTCACCCATTCCCCATAATCTACAACCATAGACACTCTTTCCCTCTAAACTTTAAACTTTTTATTTTGTTTTGGGGTATAGCTGATTAACAGTGTTGTGGGAGTTCAGGGGAACAGTGAAGGGACTCAATCATACATACACATGTATACATTCTCCCCCAAACTCCTCTCCCATCCAGGCTGGCTTATAACAAGAGCAGAGTTTGATACAGTTAAGTCCTTGCTGGTTTTCCATTTGAAATATAGCAGTGTGTTCTTGATCTTCCCGAAGTCCCTAACTATCCCTCCCTCACCACAATCATAAATTTGTTTTCCAAGTTTCTGAGTCTCCATTTTGTAATTAAGTTCTTGTATCATTTCTTTTTAGATTCCACATATAATGGATGTCATGCAATATTTCCCCTTCTCCGTCTGACTTACTTCACTCAGTGTGACAATCTCTAGGTCCATCCGTGTTGCTGCAAATGGCATTATTTCATTCTTACTAATGGCTGAATAACATTCTATTGTATATTGTGTATGGACCACATCTTCTTATCCAGTCCTGTGTTGATGGACATTTAGTACAACTATAAACTTTTTAAAGAGACTAAACTTAGGGATGGTTTCAAAAGGAAAAAGTAAGAGGAATTCTCTGGTGGTCCAGAGGTTAGGACTCCATGCTTTCACAGCCAAGCATCTGGGTTTGATCCCTGGTCATGGAACAAAGATCCTGTAAGCCTGCATGGCCAAAAAAAAAAAGAAAGAAAAGAAAGAAAGAAAGAAAAAATAAGAGATGGATATTACCCAGCAGAGCCTCTTGGTCAATTTTTCATAATCAATGCTATAGTCATCACATCTTTATTTTAGGGAGGAGCCTAAATGTGCTGGAGGCAGAGACATAAAAATGTTTCACTTTTCCAATAATGATTCTCAGCTGTGTCTGTGAAAATCTCTGGAAAGTCATTTTCTTTCGTGTCTAAATCAGATCCAATGATAGTTTTAGTCATTTTGAAGCCATCTTGCTTAAGTTACTTAAGGCTCACATGGCCGGTCACTTGCATATTTCTGCCCCATATGACCCTAGGATCCCCACACCCTGAGCCTGCCACCCCAGCACCTGTGCGTGCTAATCAGTGTCTCATCGGTGGCCCGAGACCTCATGAAGGGAGCAGAGGCTGTGGTGTTCTCTTCTCACCTCCTTCTTCCCAGTCGTATCCCCTGATTTGGGAGAATAACAGCATAGAGAAGGGAGCTCTGGGAGGGACGGCCTTCAAAAATGTTGATGAGGACGGTGGTGGTGGTTGAGTTGCTCAGTCGTGTCCATCTCTTGTGACTCTATGGACTGTAGCCCGCCAGGCTCCTCTGTCCATGGGATTCTCCAGGTAAGAATATCAGAGTGGGTTGCCATTTCCTCCTCCAGGGGATCTTCCCAACCCAGGAATCGAACCCAGGTCCCCTGCATTGCAGACAGATTCTTTACCAACTGAGCTAGCAAGGGAAGCTCCCTGTTGATGATGATGGATGTTTGGATATCCGCTTCACAAAGCCCCCTTTGTGGGGACTCCCTCCCCATCAGGCCATGCCTTCCTGCTGACCTCTCAGGGCCCACCCTCACAATGTACTCCATGCTTCTGCTCCAAGAACTTAGCTCCCTGTGTAGAGGTCCTCGCCCAGCCTGAGTCCCCTAGTCTCACACCACTGTGAACCCAAACTCTCTAGGACCTGGGCATGGAGAGGGTCCATTTCTATAACTCTCGGGAAAGGAAACACAAGGAAAATGTCTTTTCTCCTTTTTTCTGCAGGAACATGTTACCAGGCTCACCTTCTGCAAAGCTCTGTGGCCTGTTCCAAGAAGACCAGCCAGGTCAGCAAGCCCAGTGGATAAAGGAGACCCAACCTGGGAAAGATCTAGTTCCCTCCTCTTACTGAACCTCCCAGTTTATCTGGAGTTTTATGAGTGGCTCTTTGGGGACTCTGTTCTTTAAGTAAAGAAGAAACTTCTCTGGGGCCATACCCTTTGTAATAAGGTTTTGCATTGAGCATCTCTCATCCAGAAGTGGTGTCTACATGCCCCCCCCGCTTCCATCTGGGCTCTTCTTGCAGCTTGCTTTAACCAACAGATCCTCCCCTCTCTGGGGCCCAGTTTGTGTGAGTTCAGGAAATACACTGGGAGTTTGTATTCAACTCTGCATGAGTTGACTTGGATGGAATGGGGGCCTCTGGAGCTGTGCTTTCCTCTGCATGTCCATCTTATGTCATTCACTCTTCCCCCAGGGCCATACAGTGACCACCCGAGGAAGCGGAATCACCAACGCAGCAAGAGCACACGCGGCAGAGATGAAATAAACTCATTCAGACAGAGACTTAGTAATCAATAATGGTTGCTGCGGCAGGATTCTCTTCCCTGATGAAAGCTGGAAAGAGGGATGGTGAGATCACGGTCCTGAACTGCTAACCCCTCTGTTTCCCTCAGGCAGGATGAAATGTGTGTTTTAGTGACTGCATACGATTTGAGGGGAAAAAAGCATGGGTAGAAACTTCAATGGTTGCTAGGCACCCTGAAGACTTTGTGAAGTAAATACATTAACGTCTGATGGTCAATCTTTCTTAATATTATATCTTTCCACTCTGGCAAGGCTGTGACTCTGTGGAGTGCCAGGACAGAGTTATTAACAATTATGAACTCTAGTCATTTGGAAAATGTTGACAAGGAATGGGTTTTTAAATTCTTTTTCAAGATGTTCCCCTCATTAGATCACATAAAATCTCCTTGACTGGCTCCTAAGGTAGTCATTCAATCTGAGAGTCAGCTAAAACCCACTGAGTGCCCTGCGCCAGGCATGGAGCTGGACAGTTTAACTGGGCTTGTCTCTGTTTCACACTCATGCAAACCCCTGAGATAGAAACGGGCATGCTATATGTAGATAACACAACCGAGGTCCAGAGAAACAAACTGATTTGTTCAAGCGGAGAATGGAGGCTAGAATCCCACTTTGCTGACTCCTGGTCGGATGCCACCTGTTTGTCAGACATATTTCTCTCTCCCTGCTTCTGACAACCTTTGTGTCCCAGGATATAATCTAAACAAAGTGTGAAAAAATGTAATCATCACAATGTGTTTCTTTTGTTTTCCCATATGTGAGGCATTGAGCTCAGTGCTTCGTTGCTTTATTTCATTTGATCAGTGTCAAAATCACTTGGGACAGAGTTTTGTAACCTACTGTACAACTGAGACTCTCTGGGAGATAAATAAGTGGTCCAAGATCACCAAGCTAGACAGCAGCAAAGCCAGGATGATGCTAGACTTGATCCACCTGCCCCCAGGGCCTGTCTGTCACCTTGGCATATGACACACCCACTGTAGATCTTACACCCCAAGCCTGTCTACCCTTCTGAACACAGTGAGTTGTGATATGTTTTAAACTAATTCTAAGCTCCCTTAAAAACCTTAACTCCATCCTGTTATTCGCATTGCCTGTGACTCTGGCCTTTACCTTATAGCCCTGTCCATTCCATCAACAACTGTGTCCACTTTCTCATCATTTCTCACCATCTCCAGGTCACCCTGGAATGAAGAAGTGCTTCCGTCTCCCAGTTGGGTTATGACAATGACCTCCTTTCTGGTCTCCCCAGTCATGTCCTTGACCTCCCTGGGGTCTATTTTATATGGACAAACAGAGGGATTACTGTGAATTACAAACCAGAACGCATCACTCCGCAAAGTCAGGCCTGCAGCAGCCTCACACCTTACAATGAAATCCAGACCCATCTCACGGACTTTGAGGCCCTGTGTGAGCAGCCTTTAGCTGCCCCTCTGGCCAGTGACCCCACCCCACCCCATTTTCAGCCACAAAGGTCCCTTCTCTGTTTTTGGACAGGGATTGCAGCAGCCCCATCAGAGCCTTGGAATTGTGGATTTTCCTTTCCCAGAATGCTCCTCCCCTGCAGGGTGCCTCCCTCTTCAATCCATTCTNCACCCCATTTTCAGCCACAAAGGTCCCTTCTCTGTTTTTGGACAGGGATTGCAGCAGCCCCATCAGAGCCTTGGAATTGTGGATTTTCCTTTCCCGGAATGCTCCTCCCCTGCAGGGTGCCTCCCTCCTCAATCCATTCTTTCAGGTTTCTGCTTATAGAAGCCAACCCTTGATTCCATGCCCCGAGATACTTTCTTCTGCTTTATAGAATGTTTCGCCTTTTGACCTCATATTATTCAACACCCTCTTTTCTTTCCTTCTGATTATAAACCCCACAAGGGCAAGGATCTTGATTTTCTCACCAACACACTCCCTTTCCCATTGCCTACAATAGAACCTAGCACATAATAGGTGCTCAATAAATTTTTTGAAAAGATGGACTAAATCCTGAGGTCCCTTTCATGTTTACTCAGAGAAATTCTAGACAATATGTCCTCTCTTCTCTATATTGAAAGTTTTTCAGGAGCGTGGACCTTGTTCTTTGTGCTCTAAGTTATACAGTTTCAAAGAAAATTGATTGAAATTAGTGGAATATGAGAAAAGAGGATCTAAATTTTCTGTGTGAGTAATAACTATCTACCAACAACAAAACTAAGAGGTTATGCTTCTGGAACACAAGAAACCATTCAGCTGACCCACTTAAAAATTAATTAATCGAAATACAGTGACTGTTAATACAAAAGAAATAGCTCAGTCCAAAGGAATTATTGTGTGTGTCTCTTTGTGGGTTTCTTTCTTAATGATTTCTTTCACATTAGTAGGGTTCTGGAAGGAACAGAAATAAACTCAAATATTCAATTCTCCTGATTAGCAAGAAGTCCATCACATTCTTCCCAGTGTCCTTTGAAGCACCATTTAGATGGTTAGTGTTCCTAGATCTTCAATCATTCTGATCCCTAAACAAATGCTTCCTAATTTTTTAAAGTCTGAGAACCTCTTTTCAAAATCAAGTACTGAGATGCTGCAGAATCCACTGATTGAGAGGCTACATAAGAGACCAAATTTCCTATGGGCTTAACCTGTGCCTGGCAGAGAATTGATAGTGAATATTCATATACTGAACTAACTCAGCATTTGTTGAGTGAATCCTGTAATTATGTCTAACTCATCTGCTGCTGCTGCTAAGTCGCTTCAGTTGTGTCCAACTCTGTGCGACCCCACAGACGGGGGCCCACCAGGCTCCTCTGTCCCTGGGATTCTCCAGGCAAGAACACTGGAGTGGGTTGCCATTTCCTTCTCCAATGCATTAAAGTGAAAAGTGAAAGTGAAGTCGCTCAGTCGTGTCCGACTCTTCGTGACCCCACAAACTGAAGCCTACCAGGCTCCTCCATCCATGGGATTTTCCAGGCAAGAGCACTGGAGTGGGGTGCCATTGCCTTCTCTGCTAACTCATCTATATATTCGATAATGATCACAATATATACATATATATTTGAGATGATTGCTGTAGAGGGAACAATAAAGCATCAAGTGGCTTTTACATCTGCTCATGTCTGGTTTTGTTCAGGAGAAACACTAGGAGAGCATGGAAAACTGCTCCCAGCTAAACATGGCCAGGTAGGAATACACAAAACACACACCTCCTCAAACCTCGAGGACCTGCCTTCTATCACTAGGTGTGTTAGGAGCCACACGCATCCACAGGCGATATTACAGCTCTCCATCTCCTGTTAGATAACCTTCCTTCTGTGTGAACGCATGCTAAGTCGCTTCAGTCATATCCGACCCTTTGTGACCCCATGGACTGTATGTAGCTCACCAGGCTCCTCTGTCCACGGGATTCTCCAGATAAGAGTACTGGAGGGGGTTGCTGTGCCCTCCTCCAGGGGATCTTCCCGACCCAGGGATCGAACTCACGTCTCTTACATCTTGCGCATTGGGAGATGTGTTCTTTGCCACTAGCGCTACCTGGGAAGCACGCCAGGGCACAACCCTTCCAATGTGTCTTCACAAGCAGAGGCCCCAAAGCAGATTTTTATTCCAGAGTCAGGGGACTCCTCTGACAACCGAGTTTGGCTCCAGGATTCCCTGATGTCAAAATCATTCTTGCATTGCAGTCTGACTCCTTCCTAGCCTCTTCTGCCTCCTTCCCTTGCTTTTTTTCATACAGGAAATGCCCTAAATACCTTAAATAGATTAAATACCTTAAATAGATTAAATGCTTAATCTAACATGGACGCCTGCTCCTCAGAGGACCTAGGGCCAATGCACTCTTTTTTCCCAACTATATGTTAAACTTCAGGAGGGTAGAGAGTGCACATCCTTTTGGGATACCACTGGCCCCAGGACCTCACACAGCATCTGACACTCACAAGGTTGCCAATCACCACAAAGTAAAGAATCATTGCTTCTGAGCACCCCTTTCTCTCTCGTCGAAACAAGGCTCTGTGAGTCTTAGCTGCTTAACCATCATAATTCACCCACCAGCCAGTGAACCTTCACCAACATCACAATTGAGTTTTCTATTCTCACACCTGTGCTCTCATTAAATATTTCACATTGGTCTACCACACCATTTGTCACTGTTTATTGCAAATAGATGGGGAAACAGTGGAAACAGTAGCTGACTTTATTTTTCTGGGCTCCAAAATCCCTGAGAATGGTGATTGCAGCAATGAAATGAAAAGATGCTTATTCTTTGGAAGGAAAGTTATGACCAATCCAGACAGCATATTAAAAAGCAGGGACATTACTTTGCCAACAAAAGTCCATCTAGTCAAGACTATGGTTTATCCAGTAGTCATGTATGGATGTAAGTGTCAGATTGTAAGAAGGCTGAGTGTCAAAGAACTGATGCTTTTGAACTGTGATGTTGGAGAAGACTCTTGAGAGTCCCTTGGACTGCAAAGAGATCCAAGCAGTCCATCCTAAAGGAGATCAGTCCTGGGTGTTCATTGGAGGGACTGATGTTGAAGCTGAAACTCCAATACTTTGGCTACCTGATGCAGAGAACTGACTCATTTGAAAAGACCCTGATGCTGGGAGGGATTGGGGGCAAGAGGAAAAGGGGACGACAGTGGATGAGATGGTGGGATGGCATTACTGACACAACGGACATGGGTTTGGGTGGACTCCAGGAGTTGGTGATGGACAGGGAGGCCTGGTATACTGCTGTTCATGGGGTCACAAACAGGTGGACACGACTGAGCAACTGAACTGACTGACTGAACTCTGCAGACTTCCCCACTGTTTCAGAGCTCCTTGAGTGTAAAGACAGTCTTCTTTATCTGTTTCCTTGTTGTCTACAATGATTAAGCCATTGTAGATGATCAATAAATATAGGAAGGAGGGAATGAAGGGAGGGAGGGAAAGAGAGAGGAAAAGAGGAAAGAAAACTGGGAATAGAGTTTTGTTTCTGTAAATTGGGCTTCCCTTGTGGCTCAGCTGGTAAAGAATCCGCCTGCAATGAGGGAGACCTGGGTTCAGTCCCTGGGTTAGGAAGATCCCCTGGAGAAGGAAAAGGCTACACACTCCAGTATTCTGTCCTGGAGAATTCCATGGACTGTATAGTTCATGGGGTTGCAGAGTGGGACAGGACTGAGTGACTTTCATTTTCTGTAAATTATTCATGTCTTCATTTTAAAATGTTCCAGTTATCCCAAATATTTTTAGGAAACACAAGAGAAAATAGACATGCTTCCTATATCCCAAATTACTCTTGGCATGTTTAGCCGCTCCATCATGTCTGACTATTTTCAGCCCTTTGGACTGTAGCCACCCCCCAGGTTCCTCTGTCCAGGGGGTGCTCCAGGCAAGACTACTGGAGTGGATTGCATGCCTTCCTCCAGAGGATCTTCCCAACCCAGGGACTGAACCCGCGTCTCCTGTGTCTCCTGCACTGCAGGTGGATTCTTTACCGCTGAGCCATCAGGGAAGCCCCGAGTTATTGTTTAAATAGAAGCAGTTCTGGAAGAGTTTGCCATCCGGAGAAGGACACAGACTTTGAAATCTCTCAGCCCTGGGTCAAAACCTTCATGTACAACATGCACCTCTGTGACCCTGAAGAAATGAGATGGCTTCGCCTCCTTCATCTCCTCCACTGAAATCCAGAATCCAGTAAATGTCATGAAGCAATGCATGCAAAGCCTTTGACACTTGGTAGGAGCTCGAGNTGGATGAGATGGTGGGATGGCATTACTGACACAACGGACATGGGTTTGGGTGGACTCCAGGAGTTGGTGATGGACAGGGAGGCCTGGTATACTGCTGTTCATGGGGTCACAAACAGGTGGACACGACTGAGCAACTGAACTGACTGACTGAACTCTGCAGACTTCCCCACTGTTTCAGAGCTCCTTGAGTGTAAAGACAGTCTTCTTTATCTGTTTCCTTGTTGTCTACAATGATTAAGCCATTGTAGATGATCAATAAATATAGGAAGGAGGGAATGAAGGGAGGGAGGGAAAGAGAGAGGAAAAGAGGAAAGAAAACTGGGAATAGAGTTTTGTTTCTGTAAATTGGGCTTCCCTTGTGGCTCAGCTGGTAAAGAATCCGCCTGCAATGAGGGAGACCTGGGTTCAGTCCCTGGGTTAGGAAGATCCCCTGGAGAAGGAAAAGGCTACACACTCCAGTATTCTGTCCTGGAGAATTCCATGGACTGTATAGTTCATGGGGTTGCAGAGTGGGACAGGACTGAGTGACTTTCATTTTCTGTAAATTATTCATGTCTTCATTTTAAAATGTTCCAGTTATCCCAAATATTTTTAGGAAACACAAGAGAAAATAGACATGCTTCCTATATCCCAAATTACTCTTGGCATGTTTAGCCGCTCCATCATGTCTGACTATTTTCAGCCCTTTGGACTGTAGCCACCCCCCAGGTTCCTCTGTCCAGGGGGTGCTCCAGGCAAGACTACTGGAGTGGATTGCATGCCTTCCTCCAGAGGATCTTCCCAACCCAGGGACTGAACCCGCGTCTCCTGTGTCTCCTGCACTGCAGGTGGATTCTTTACCGCTGAGCCATCAGGGAAGCCGCGAGTTATTGTTTAAATAGAAGCAGTTCTGGAAGAGTTTGCCATCCGGAGAAGGACACAGACTTTGAAATCTCTCAGCCCTGGGTCAAAACCTTCATGTACAACATGCACCTCTGTGACCCTGAAGAAATGAGATGGCTTCGCCTCCTTCATCTCCTCCACTGAAATCCAGAATCCAGTAAATGTCATGAAGCAATGCATGCAAAGCCCTTGACACTTGGTAGGAGCTCGAGAATTAGAAGCTATTTTGTCCTTTAAAACTCGAGTCTCAGGGTGAACCCTGAAACACTTGTCTGGAGTTAATTTTTCAGTCTAAAGTCTTAAACAGATAAAGAGATGTGGCATCACTACTGCAAAAGAATATATATTTGTGTCCTGGCAGCCCAAGTGATTTGAGCTTCACATCATAGGCGATTATCAGACCAAAATAATCTTCATCAGGATTTCAGCTTTCAGATATGTGGGTTTAAAAAAAAATCTTGGCTCCATATGATTTGTGAAGCTTTAGTTTTATATTTTTATTGAGAAAAAAAAAAAAGCCCTGTCATTTCACACTTGCTTACTGTTACTGTTTGCCATCTTCTGACAGCTTTCATGACTTGGATTGTAATTCTGAGATTATCAGGGAGAGACAAGGTGAGACAGTTTAAAGATGCTGAACTTCTCAGGGACCACAGACAAACTAACATACCCTCACTGTTAATTTCACATCTTCCAAGCTACATGTCCTCCAGCCCCACCAACTCCTGGCAAAGGCTCCCTTGGGCCATGCTGTTGCCAGCCTCCTCTTTTTTTTTTTTTTTTAGTATTAAAAAAAAATACATTTGTTTGGCTGTGTCAGGTCTTACATGCAGAGCTCCAGATCTTGGTCATATCATGTGGATATTTCATTGTGGTGAACAGACTCTAGTTATGGCACACTTGCCCCTCTGCATGTGGAATCTTAGTTCCCCAACCAGGGATGGAACCCGTGTGCCCTGCATTGCAAGGGGGATTTTTGACCACTGGAGCACCAAGGAGATCTCCAGCCTCCTCTTTAAATATCGTCACTGATGCCTGGAATCCCTCCCTATCTCGCCCACCTGCTCCTACCGGGTCACCTCCTCCCTAGCAGGTTTCCTTTACCTACGAGTCGAGCTCTCTCCATGGTGGCATGACTGGACGTGACTTTCTCCTCTCCTTTTGTATGTTCCCTTCACAAACATCCATCCAATGTCCAGCATGCAGCAGATTCACAGAGAAGGGCTGAGGGTACGGAAGTGAATAAGATGGGTGTGATCTCCTTCAAGTCCTGGAGAGCACGTGATTTGTGTGAGGAAATGAATAACTGGATTATCAGATCATTGTTGTTGTTCTACAGTCACTCTCTTGTCTGACTCTTTTGTGACCCCATGGACTGTAGCCCACCAGGCTCCTCTGTCTGTGGGATTTTCCAGGGAAGAATACTGGAGTGGGTTGCCATTTCCTTCTCCAGGGGATCTTCTTGACCCAGAGATCCAACCCGTGTCTCTTGCATTGGCAGGCAGCATCTTTACCAATTACCTAGGAAGTCCAGGTAATTATGGGTGTGTAGATCATGGCATCAGGTCCCATCACTTCATGGCAGATAGATGGGGAAACAGGGGAAACAGTGGCTGACTTTATTTTTCTGGGCTCCAAAGTCACTGCAGATGGTGATTGCAACCATGAAATTAAAAGATGCTTACTCCTTGGAAGGAAAGTTATGACCAACCTAGACAGCATATTAAAAAGCAGAGACTACTTTGCCAACAAAAATCTGTCTAGTCAAGGCTACGTTTTTTCCAGTGGTCATGTATGGATGTGAGAGTTGGACTATAAAGAAAGCTGAGCACCGAAGAATTGATGCTTTTGAACTGTGGTGTTGGAGGAGACTCTTGAGAGTCCCTTGGACTGCAAGGAAATCCAACTAGTCCATCCTAAAGGAGATTAGTCCTGGGTGTTCATTGGAAAGACTGTTGTTGAGGTTGAAACTCCAATAGTTTGGCCACCTGATGCGAAGAGCTGACTCATTGGAAAAACCCTGATGCTGGGAAAGATTGAGGGCAGGAGGAGAAGGGGGTGACAGAGGATGAGATAGTTGGATGGCATCAGTGACTCAATGGACATGAGTTTGAGTAAACTCTGGGAGTTGGTGATGGAGAGGGAGGCCTGGCGTGCTGTAGTTCATGGGGTCACAAAGAGTCAGACACAACTGAATGACTGAACTGAAAGTGCCACAATGGAGAAAAACATTCCAATGAGAGTAAATAATAATAGTATAGTCATTGAACATAGTCAAAGACCTTTAGGTCCTCCTCAAGGTCTGTAGATAATATACTGAGCCATACCTGTGAGCTATATTGTAGATACTGAAAACCCCACCAGAAGTTGATGACCAGATTGCAACTGTGTCATAGGCTGCCACAATTCCAAGAACTGGCCTCAAAGAAATGGGAACAAACCGATCCTGAAACTGAAGACTAACTGTGCCTAAAACAATCAAGATGATGCTGATCAGACCACTGACCAATTTCAAGATGACTGCTAGAGTTGACTGTATTGTTTCTGCATGTAGCCCCCTCCCTCTGCCCCCTGCTTATCAGTGAGGGGGAGTCAGCCTTTGGACAGGAGTTCTTCTCTCACCACACCCCCAGTTACAGGCCTCCAAAATGAGGCAAACTTTCCTTTCTACCAACCTGGCCTCTTTACTGGCTTTTGATTGACAAGCTGGCCTCATGGAGGTCATGTTCTAGGAAAGGGATACAGACTTGTGTTAGATGGTATTAACCGCGATGGAGACAAACAGATATTAAGGTGAACAGGAATCTGAAATTGGAAAGAGGGTCATTTGCATGAGATTCTTACGTGTGTGTGTGTGTGTGTGTGTGTGTGTGTGTGTGTGTGTGGTGCTCAGTCACTTCCGTCGCCTCCGACTCTGTGATCCTTTGTATTCCTCCAGACTCCTCTGTCCACAGGATTTCCCAGGCAAGAATGCTGGAGTGGGTTGCCATGCTCTCCTCCAGGAGATCTTGCCAACCCAGGGATCAAACCTGTGTCTCCTGCATCTAACGCACAGAAGGAGTATTCTTTACCACCGGGGAGCCCCAGATTCTCATGGAAAGGCATGAGTTGATATCTTTTTTTTTTTTTTTTTTGGAGTATAGTTGCTTTACAAAGTTGTGTTAGTTTCTGCTATACAGCTAAGTGAATCAGAAGTTGACAATTATGCAAGAACCAGGGAAAGTGATATATGATCATGAAGCTATCTGTGAAAAGAGGTTTATAGACGAAGGAGACTACTTGTGCAAAGGCCCGGGGACAGCAGTTTGCCTTGTATATCTGAGACCCGTCATGAAACTAGTGTGGAAGAAGAGCTAGCCAGAGTTGGGGAGGTAGCCAGGGAGGTGGGGGGCGAAGGAATGAGGATGGAGTGGGGAGAAAGTGTGGGTGATGTAGGGTTCCACAGCGCAGGGTGAGGAATCAGGCTTCTAATCCAAATGAGGAGGGAAGCCAGTGGAATCATTGGGATGGAGTTATTATAGTTTCTGACCTTTATAGCATCTCTCAGGATTTGGAATTTTTTCTGAGTCTAGACAGTAAGGCTCTGAACTCTGAGCATCAGCCATAGATTGCTACGGCTCTTGATCACTAAGATCTCGGCTTTTCTTACAGGCTGCCCTGTAGGGGTCTAGCATTCTATTCGTCTCCCGCTTCAAATCTCTTCCTTGTCACCGGTCCTGGATAAGATATCCTTTAATTGTTTCTGAACCCATATTTCTAGATGGATAGGATGCTCAGGAATTTCCTTTGGCTTCCCTCTCCTTGCTCATCCTGTGCTGGAGAATGTCCCCTTGGCTGGACCAAGGACGGCCCCAGGTATGATTTCTCAACAAGGACTATAAAAAGCCACGTGACCCTCCACTCACACGGATGTGAAATATCACTTGGCCTTTACAACTGGGGCCAGTGTAGCGGATGACTGCCTTTCTGAAGCAAATGCCATAGGTTATAATGAACACTGGGTGGGAAAGAAACGAAATATTAACCATGATTCACGCCTCAAATTGAAGGTAGGACAAGTAGTTCTTGAACATCCTGATTAGATTTTCATCTTGTTTTAGCAGCAGCAGCTCAAGTTAATGTTTGCTCAGTGCAATCACGTCATGCGGATTGACACGTAGATAATTATGCTATTTATCTTCTTACAAAAGTCTCTCAGCTGGGGAACTGTGATAATTTGATGCCTAAGAAGGTTGGGGACAAAAGTCACTCCAGCAAGAGAGGAACAGCAGGAAGTCTTTGGCGATCAGGTGATCAGCCCCGTGGGAAGGGTGGCTTCTTTCCCTGGATCCGCCAGCTCAGGTGCACCCTGCTCTCCAGCTCCCATCTCTCATCGCAGGTCCATCCTCCTGCTCTCAGGAGCCTCCCCATTGTCTTCTGGTCCTCTCCCCTTCATCCTGCCTCCAGGCTGCTGTCAGAATGGCCTGCTCACCCCATCTTTGTTCCCCTTTTCTATTTCTCAACTATTTCCTTACTTATATATATATATCTCCCAATCATTTACACAGTGGTACATGGGCCTACCTGGAGAATCCCATAAACAGAGAAGCCTGCTAGGCTACTGTTCATGGGGTCACAAAAAGTCAGCCACAACTGAGTGACTAAGCACAAGCACATGGACTTAACATATAGTGAACAACTCGTGTTCTGAAACACAGGCCAAATCACATTCAGTTCAGTTCAGTTCAGTCGATCAGTCATGTCCAACTCTGTGACCCCATGGACTGCAGCACGCCAGGCCTCCCCTGTCCATCACCAGCTCCCGGAGTTTACTCAAACTCATGTCCACTGAGTCAGTGATGCCATCCAGCCATCTCATCCT
>SJYW01055734.1:0-10871 GCA_006410735.1 Raphicerus campestris | reverse complement strand
AGATTTCTCAAGAGGCAGGTCAGGTGGTCTGGTATTCCTATCTCTTTCAGAATTTTCCACAGTTTATTGTGATCCACATCATGTGAAATGCCAGGCTGGATGAAATGCAACCTGGAATCAATGTTGCTGGGAGAAATATCAATAACGTCAGATATGCAGATGAAACCATCCTTATTGGCTCAGACGGTAAAGCGTCTGCCTGCAATGTGGGAGTCCTGGGTTCAATTCTTGGGTCAGGAAGATCCCCTGGTNACCTGGAATCAATGTTGCTGGGAGAAATATCAATAACGTCAGATATGCAGATGAAACCATCCTTATTGGCTCAGACGGTAAAGCGTCTGCCTGCAATGTGGGAGTCCTGGGTTCAATTCTTGGGTCAGGAAGATCCCCTGGTGAAGGAAATGGCAATCCACTCCAGTACTCTTGCCTGGAAAATCCCATGGACAGAGGAGCCTGATAGGCTACAGTCCATGGGTTCACAAAGAGTCGGACATGACTGATTGACTTCACTTATGGCAGAAAGTGAAGAGGAAGTAAAAAGCTTCCTGATGAAAATGAAAGAGGAGAGTGAGATCCATCTCTTCCTAAAGGAAATCAGTCCTGAATATTCATGGAAGGACTGATGCTGAAGCTGAAACTCCAATTCTTTGGACATTTGATGCAAGAAATGACTTACTGGAAAAGGCCCTGATGCTGGGAAGACTGAGTCAGGAGGAAAAAGGGATGATAGAGGGTGAGCAACTGAACTGAACTGAGTATTGTATTTTCCAGTAAGTTGGCTCTTTCAGGTAAGCAAAGTATTGGAGCTTCAGCTTGGCATCAGTCCAAGGGACTCTCAAGAAACTTCTCCAACACCACAGTTCAAAAGCATCAATTCTTTGATTCTCATCCTTTTTTATGGTCCAACTCTCACACCCATTCATGACTATTGGAAAAACCATAGCTTTGACTATTCAGACCTTTGTTGTCAGAGTAATGTCTCTGCTTTTTAATACACTGTCTAGATTTGTCATTGCTTTTCTTCCAAGGAGCAAGGTTGTTTTTTTTTTTTTTTAAATTTTGTGATTGCAGGCACCATATGCAGTGATTCTGGACCATAAGAAAATAAAGTCTGCTATTGTTTCCATTGTTTCCCCACCTATTTGCCATGAAGTGAACAGACTGGATGCCATCAGTTCAGTTCAGTTCAGCTCAGTCTTGTCCAACTCTCTGCAACCCCATGGACTGCAGCACAGCAGGCTTACCTCTCCATCACTTGCCCTTTATATTGGCTCATCTTTGAGTGAAATGTTCCCTTAGTATCTCTAATTTTCTTGAAGAGATCTCTAGTCTTTTTCATTCTAATGTTTTCTCTTATTTCTTTGCATTTTTCACTTAGGAAGGCATTCTTATCTCCCCTTGCTATTTGTTGGAACTCTGAAATCAAATGAATATGTCTTTCCTTTTCTCTTTTATCTTTAGCTTCTCTTCTTTTCTCAGCTATTTATAAGGCATCCTCAGACAACCATTTTGCCTTTTTTTGCATTTCTTTTACTTGGAGATGGTTTTCATCATTGCCTCCTGTACAATCTTATGAACCTCCATTTGTAGTTCTTTAAGCACTCTATCAGGTCTATTCCCTGAATTTATGTGTCATTTCTGCTGTATAATCATAAGGGATTTGATTTAGGTCATACCTGAATGGCTTACTGGTTTATCCTACTTTTTTCAATAAGGAGTTTATGACCTGAGCCACAATCAGCTCCCAGTCTTCTTTTTGCTGATTGTATAGAGCTTCTCCACCATTGGCTGCAAAGAATGTAATCAATCTGATTTTGCTGACCATCTGGTGATGTTCATTTGTAGATTCACCTCTTGTGTTGTTGGAAGAGGGTGTTTGCTATAACCAGTGCATTCTCCTGGCAAAACTGTTAGCATTTGCCCTTCCTTTTGTACTCCAAGGCCAGATTTGCCTGTTACTCCAGGTATATTTTGTCTTCCTACTTTTGCATTTCAGTTCCCTGTGATGAAAAGACATCTATTTTGGTGTTAGTTCCTAGGCCAATCTAATGTACATCTTTCTGCTACTGAAGAATATAATTCTTCAGAGGAATGGAAGGACTAAAAAGAAATAAGTCTTTGGGATAATGAATAAATTTAATCCCTTAATTTAGATTGAGGTAGAGATGGTCATGCTGGTATACCATAACAGCCCATCAGTATAAAAATTTAGGAAGCAGTGACATGTTCTTCACTAAGTCAGCCAGGTCAGGAGAAGAGTCAGCAAGCACCCAGTGAAAAGAACACAGTAATTGGCTTGTCCAGAAATCTGGTTTGGAGGCCAGGAGCCATCACTTACAATGTGCATAATTTTTGACAAAGTATTTGTCTCAAAAAACCTTAGCTCAGTTTTAAAATGTGGATGTTGGACAAGATAGCAATAATAATCAGTTGTGTCTATGCATTACTTTAATGCAAAACCTCTCATGTAATTCTAACATTTCCTAGAGATAACTTTCCATTACTTAAAAATGAAATGATACCAAATGAAGGTAGTAGGAATTAACAGACATGCAAGGAGGGCATTCAGTGTCTGGAAAGTATTGGATTAATCAGAGGAATTCGTGAAATCTCCTTCCCAAAGGATCTTTATGAACAGATGAAAAACATGTAGGTATGAAAAATCAAAGGGAATCATGCTCTGAAAAGTAGATAAAATGACTATAAGTTTTGTTGTTGTTTTTTTTTTTTAATGGCCAAGGGATTGCATGATTTCAAAGTTCTCTACAGTGATTACACAAAGACTGAAATAACCTATCAGGATTTTTACAATGAGAAGACTGCAATGAGTCTTCAATGAGACATTCTCTTACAAGTATGCAGGCTGATCTGAGACATGTCATTTCCTAAATACTGTAATATGTCATCCAGTGGGGCCTCGCCAGCACCAAATAAATAAATAAATAAAATCAGCAGGAAATTGCTCCTCAGGTCCTCTCCACAAGGAAATATGAGAAGCTACCTGAACACAAATGGGGAGGGAGGTGGGAGGGGGGTTCAGGATTGGGAACACGTGTACACCCATGGCAGATTCATGTTGATGTATGGCAAAACCAATACAGTATTGCAAAGTTAAAATAAAGTTTAAATTTTTTTTTTTTAAAAAGGAACCATGATCTAGCTTTGAGTGAGCTTTCCCTCACACACCCTCTTATCTTCCTTAATTCTTCCTTCTCTGAATATTGCCAGCCAAAATTAAAGAAAGAGAAGCATCAGCTGGAGTAGACAATAGAGTCTTGAACAACAGAACTAAGTCACATCTCAGAGGCCTGTTGCAGGAGACCCTTTCCATTCATCTGTGGGCTGACAAGGAACACACATTGGGCATTTGCAGGACTGAAGATGCAAAATATGATGTAAGGCCTAGGATTCATTTCCTTTCTCCCTCACTAACCTGACTGGTTTCTGCTTGCTTTCTCATGGTTCTATGAGGAGATTCATCAAAGGCAAAATGAAATATGTGTTCATGCTGGGCTCAGTCTTTCTGGGAGTGCTTTCAGCATAGTCTTGCAAAGGGACATTCTAGTGCTGCAGCTCAAGACCAACAAGTGTACTTCAGAAAGGAAAAAGGAAGCCAACTCAAACTGAGATCTGCCTCATTCTTCTGCTTCGTAATTTGATATGTAGATAGAAATCCCAAACTTTCAGAGTTTATATAAGGATTCAATGAAACAACACATGGAAATAAAATTCCTTGCCTGGCACATGATATGGGTTCAATAAATGCTTATTCTCTCCTCTACTCATGGAACTAGGTAAACATTCTGCATGTAGCTGTAACTGTGCTGTGGTCAATCCTGTCTGACTCTTTGCAACCCCCTGGACTTTAGCCTGTCAGGCTCCACTGTCCATGGAATTTTCCAGGCAAGAATACTGGAGTGTGTTGTCATTTCTTCCTCCAGGGGATCTTCTTAATCCAAGGATCGAACCTACATCTCCTGCATTGGCAAGCAGATTCTTTACCCACTGAGCAGCCTGGGAAACAGAAGATATAACTTCAGATAGGAAAATTGATGACCCAGCGAGAATAATTGCCTTGTTCAATATTACATGATAAGTTAATAGTAGAACTTAGGTCAGTAAGACAATCCATATATACTTGTTAGACACCTCTTATGTATCAAGCATCATTCTAGGCCTATTCTAAGGCTGCCTGATTTCAATACTGATGTTCTTGTAAATATGCCACTCTTTCTGCTCTATTGGAAATGTTCTGCTTAGCTTCCAGTAAACCAGAAAGAGTGGTATATTTACTAGAGCATCAGAGTTGTAATCAGGCAGCCTTAGAATTAGGCCTAGAATGATTCTTGGTACCTAATGGGTGCTATAAGTGTATATGAATTGACCTTCTAAACAAAGTTCTGCTGTTACCTTATTGTGTAATCTTGAGAAAGGTACTTACTTACCCTCTTTGGGGCCTCAATTTTCCTATCTATAAAATGATGACACTAATCCTTGCCACTCTAATGGCAGAAAGCAAATAGGAACTAAAGAACCTCTTNTTTTTTTTTTTTTTTAATTTTGTGATTGCAGGCACCATATGCAGTGATTCTGGACCATAAGAAAATAAAGTCTGCTATTGTTTCCATTGTTTCCCCACCTATTTGCCATGAAGTGAACAGACTGGATGCCATCAGTTCAGTTCAGTTCAGCTCAGTCTTGTCCAACTCTCTGCAACCCCATGGACTGCAGCACAGCAGGCTTACCTCTCCATCACTTGCCCTTTATATTGGCTCATCTTTGAGTGAAATGTTCCCTTAGTATCTCTAATTTTCTTGAAGAGATCTCTAGTCTTTTTCATTCTAATGTTTTCTCTTATTTCTTTGCATTTTTCACTTAGGAAGGCATTCTTATCTCCCCTTGCTATTTGTTGGAACTCTGAAATCAAATGAATATGTCTTTCCTTTTCTCTTTTATCTTTAGCTTCTCTTCTTTTCTCAGCTATTTATAAGGCATCCTCAGACAACCATTTTGCCTTTTTTTGCATTTCTTTTACTTGGAGATGGTTTTCATCATTGCCTCCTGTACAATCTTATGAACCTCCATTTGTAGTTCTTTAAGCACTCTATCAGGTCTATTCCCTGAATTTATGTGTCATTTCTGCTGTATAATCATAAGGGATTTGATTTAGGTCATACCTGAATGGCTTACTGGTTTATCCTACTTTTTTCAATAAGGAGTTTATGACCTGAGCCACAATCAGCTCCCAGTCTTCTTTTTGCTGATTGTATAGAGCTTCTCCACCATTGGCTGCAAAGAATGTAATCAATCTGATTTTGCTGACCATCTGGTGATGTTCATTTGTAGATTCACCTCTTGTGTTGTTGGAAGAGGGTGTTTGCTATAACCAGTGCATTCTCCTGGCAAAACTGTTAGCATTTGCCCTTCCTTTTGTACTCCAAGGCCAGATTTGCCTGTTACTCCAGGTATATTTTGTCTTCCTACTTTTGCATTTCAGTTCCCTGTGATGAAAAGACATCTATTTTGGTGTTAGTTCCTAGGCCAATCTAATGTACATCTTTCTGCTACTGAAGAATATAATTCTTCAGAGGAATGGAAGGACTAAAAAGAAATAAGTCTTTGGGATAATGAATAAATTTAATCCCTTAATTTAGATTGAGGTAGAGATGGTCATGCTGGTATACCATAACAGCCCATCAGTATAAAAATTTAGGAAGCAGTGACATGTTCTTCACTAAGTCAGCCAGGTCAGGAGAAGAGTCAGCAAGCACCCAGTGAAAAGAACACAGTAATTGGCTTGTCCAGAAATCTGGTTTGGAGGCCAGGAGCCATCACTTACAATGTGCATAATTTTTGACAAAGTATTTGTCTCAAAAAACCTTAGCTCAGTTTTAAAATGTGGATGTTGGACAAGATAGCAATAATAATCAGTTGTGTCTATGCATTACTTTAATGCAAAACCTCTCATGTAATTCTAACATTTCCTAGAGATAACTTTCCATTACTTAAAAATGAAATGATACCAAATGAAGGTAGTAGGAATTAACAGACATGCAAGGAGGGCATTCAGTGTCTGGAAAGTATTGGATTAATCAGAGGAATTCGTGAAATCTCCTTCCCAAAGGATCTTTATGAACAGATGAAAAACATGTAGGTATGAAAAATCAAAGGGAATCATGCTCTGAAAAGTAGATAAAATGACTATAAGTTTTGTTGTTGTTTTTTTTTTTTAATGGCCAAGGGATTGCATGATTTCAAAGTTCTCTACAGTGATTACACAAAGACTGAAATAACCTATCAGGATTTTTACAATGAGAAGACTGCAATGAGTCTTCAATGAGACATTCTCTTACAAGTATGCAGGCTGATCTGAGACATGTCATTTCCTAAATACTGTAATATGTCATCCAGTGGGGCCTCGCCAGCACCAAATAAATAAATAAATAAAATCAGCAGGAAATTGCTCCTCAGGTCCTCTCCACAAGGAAATATGAGAAGCTACCTGAACACAAATGGGGAGGGAGGTGGGAGGGGGGTTCAGGATTGGGAACACGTGTACACCCATGGCAGATTCATGTTGATGTATGGCAAAACCAATACAGTATTGCAAAGTTAAAATAAAGTTTAAATTTTTTTTTTTTAAAAAGGAACCATGATCTAGCTTTGAGTGAGCTTTCCCTCACACACCCTCTTATCTTCCTTAATTCTTCCTTCTCTGAATATTGCCAGCCAAAATTAAAGAAAGAGAAGCATCAGCTGGAGTAGACAATAGAGTCTTGAACAACAGAACTAAGTCACATCTCAGAGGCCTGTTGCAGGAGACCCTTTCCATTCATCTGTGGGCTGACAAGGAACACACATTGGGCATTTGCAGGACTGAAGATGCAAAATATGATGTAAGGCCTAGGATTCATTTCCTTTCTCCCTCACTAACCTGACTGGTTTCTGCTTGCTTTCTCATGGTTCTATGAGGAGATTCATCAAAGGCAAAATGAAATATGTGTTCATGCTGGGCTCAGTCTTTCTGGGAGTGCTTTCAGCATAGTCTTGCAAAGGGACATTCTAGTGCTGCAGCTCAAGACCAACAAGTGTACTTCAGAAAGGAAAAAGGAAGCCAACTCAAACTGAGATCTGCCTCATTCTTCTGCTTCGTAATTTGATATGTAGATAGAAATCCCAAACTTTCAGAGTTTATATAAGGATTCAATGAAACAACACATGGAAATAAAATTCCTTGCCTGGCACATGATATGGGTTCAATAAATGCTTATTCTCTCCTCTACTCATGGAACTAGGTAAACATTCTGCATGTAGCTGTAACTGTGCTGTGGTCAATCCTGTCTGACTCTTTGCAACCCCCTGGACTTTAGCCTGTCAGGCTCCACTGTCCATGGAATTTTCCAGGCAAGAATACTGGAGTGTGTTGTCATTTCTTCCTCCAGGGGATCTTCTTAATCCAAGGATCGAACCTACATCTCCTGCATTGGCAAGCAGATTCTTTACCCACTGAGCAGCCTGGGAAACAGAAGATATAACTTCAGATAGGAAAATTGATGACCCAGCGAGAATAATTGCCTTGTTCAATATTACATGATAAGTTAATAGTAGAACTTAGGTCAGTAAGACAATCCATATATACTTGTTAGACACCTCTTATGTATCAAGCATCATTCTAGGCCTATTCTAAGGCTGCCTGATTTCAATACTGATGTTCTTGTAAATATGCCACTCTTTCTGCTCTATTGGAAATGTTCTGCTTAGCTTCCAGTAAACCAGAAAGAGTGGTATATTTACTAGAGCATCAGAGTTGTAATCAGGCAGCCTTAGAATTAGGCCTAGAATGATTCTTGGTACCTAATGGGTGCTATAAGTGTATATGAATTGACCTTCTAAACAAAGTTCTGCTGTTACCTTATTGTGTAATCTTGAGAAAGGTACTTACTTACCCTCTTTGGGGCCTCAATTTTCCTATCTATAAAATGATGACACTAATCCTTGCCACTCTAATGGCAGAAAGCAAATAGGAACTAAAGAACCTCTTGATGAAGGTAAAAGAGGAGAGTGAAAAAGCTGGCTTAAAACTCAGCATTCAAAAAACAAAGATCATACCATCACTTTATGGCAAATAGATGGGGGGAAAGTGAAAACAGCGACAAACTTAATTTTGGGGGGTTCTAAAATCACTAGAAGGTGACTGCAGCCACAAAACTGAAGACACTCCTTGGAAGAAAAGCTATGACAAAACTAGACAGCCTATTAAGAAGCAGAGACATCACTTTGCCTATGAAGGTCCACACAGTCAAGGCTATGTTTTTTTCCAGTAGTCAATTACAGATGTGAGAGCTGGACTATAAAGAAGGCTGAGCACTAAAAAAAAAATGATTATTTTGAATCGTGGTGCTGGAGAAGACTCTTGAGAGTCCTTTGGACAGCAAGGAGATGAAACTAGTCAGTCCTAAAGGAAATTAACCCTGAATATTCANACCCAGTACAGCCAAAAAAAAATGATTATTTTGAATCGTGGTGCTGGAGAAGACTCTTGAGAGTCCTTTGGACAGCAAGGAGATGAAACTAGTCAGTCCTAAAGGAAATTAACCCTGAATATTCATTGGGAGGACTGATGTTGAAGCTGAAACTCCAGTACTTTGACCACCTGATGTAGAGGGCTAATACATTGGAAAAGACCCTGATGCTCAGAAAAATTGAGAACAAGAGGAGCAAGGGGTGACAGAGGATGAAATGGTTCAGATGGCATCACAGACATGAGTTTGATCAATCTCTGGGAGATAGTGAATGGCAGGGAAGACTGACGCGCTGCAGTCCATGGAATCACAAAGAGTTGGACACAGCTTAATGACTGAACAACAATAACAACAATCCTTGCCAAATTAACTCCACAAAACTGTTGAGGACTACACAAGAAAAAGCATATGGAAATGCTATGCACTTGTTAAAAGTAACTATGATAACATTTAAGAAATCTTGATTAAGTAAATTCCCTGAAGAATGGTATAAACTCTAGATATACTTGGTTAACTAGTATTATATGGGGGAAAACAAGGAGGAAGTGACAGTCAAGAAAATCTGAAGTTCTTGGCTGCTCAATTTCATTGGGAAGGTGATGGAGGAATCCAAGACATTATCAAGGGTTAAAAGTGCCTGAAAACACAGAGATGCTATTCTCCTTCCTCCTGAAATATTTCGCTCAAACATGAGTGTCACTGTATCACAATGATAATACGATATATTCAGGAAACAGACATTCTAAATTGAAATCTAGGCCCTGACATGTACCTTATAACAGAATGTGGTCCACTGGAGAAGGGAATGGCAAACCACTTCAGTATTCTTGCCTTGAGAACCCCATGAACAGTATGAAAAGGCAAAATGATAGGATACCAAAAGAGGAAATCCCCAGGTCATTTGTTGCTCAGTATGCTACTGGAGATCAGTGGAGAAATAACTCCAGAAAGAATGAAGGGATGGAGCCAAAGCAAAAACAATACCCAGTTGTGGATGTGACTGGTGATAGAAGCAAGGTCCGATGTTGTAAAGAGCAACATTGCATAGACACCTGGAATGTTAGGTCCATGAATGAAGGCAAATTGGAAGTGGTCAAAAGAGATGGCAAGAGTGAACATCGACATTCTAGGAATCAACGAATTAAAATGGACTGGAATGGGTGAATTTAACTCAGATGACCATTATATTTACTACTGCGGGCTGAAATCCATTAGAAGAAATGGAGTAGCCATCATGGTCAACAACAGAGTCTGAAATGCAGTACTTGGATGCAATCTAAAAAAAAAATATGACAGAATGATCTCTGTTCGTTTCCAAGGAAAATCATTCAATATCACAGTAATCCAAGTCTATGCCCCAATGAGTAACACTGAAGAAGTTGAAGTTGAATGTTTCTATGAAGACCTACAAGACCTTCAGAACTAACACCCCCAAAAGATGTCCTTTTCATTATAGGGGGCTGGAATGCGAAAGTAGGAAGTCAAGAAACACCTGGAGTAACAGGCAAATTTGGACTTGGAATACAGAATGAAGCAGGGCAAAGGCTAATAGAATTTTGCCAAGAGAACACACTGGTCACAGCAAACACCCTCTTTCAACAACAGAAGAGAAGACTACATATGAACATCACCAGATGGTTAACATCGAAATCGGACTGATTATATTCTTTGCAGGCAAAGATGGAAAAGCTCTATACAATCAGCAAAAACAAGACCAGGAGCTGACTGTGGCTCAGATCATGAGCTCCTTACTGCCAAATTCACACTTAAATTGAAGAAAATGTGAAAACCACTAGACCATTCAGGTATGACCTAAATCAAATCCCTTATTATTATACAGTAGAAGTGAGAAATAGATTTAAGGGACTAGATCTGATAGAGTGTCTGATAAACTATGGACTGAGGTTTATGACATTGTAAAAGAGACAGGGATCAAGCCCATCCCCATGGAAAAGAAATTTAAAAAAAGCAAAATGGCTGTCTGGGGAGGTCTTACAAATCACTGTGAAAAGAAGAGAAGTGAAAAGCAAAGGAGAAAAGGAAAGATATAAGCATCTGAATGCAGAATTATTGTAAAGTAAAATATAAATAAATAATGAAAAAAAGTCTTCCTCAGTGATAAATGCAAAGAAATAGAGGAAAAGAACAGAATGGGAAAGACTAGAGATCTCTTCAAGAAAATTAGAGACTCCAAGGGAATATTCCATGCAAAGATGGGCTCGATAAAGGACAGAAATGGTATGAGCCTAACAGAAGCAGAAGATGTTGAAAAGAGGTGGCAAGAATACACAGAAGAACTGTACAAAAAAAGATCTTCATGACCAAGATAATCACGATGGTATGATCACT
>SJYW01055732.1:0-12117 GCA_006410735.1 Raphicerus campestris | reverse complement strand
GCAGCAAGAGCAGAACTTGCGGGAGAACCTTTCCTTCAAATTAAGTCTTACATAAACATCCATCACGCGAAACGGTGAAATGAAGAGGCTGCTTCAGCCTTGCCTTCACCCTTTTGCCAGCCCCCCGGCAGCATCTCCATCGGTTCTGCATGGTAAAGGTCCCCCATCTCCTCTCCCAGGCCCAGCTTCTGCCCACTCTGGCCCACTTGCAGCAGATTCAATTTCTTGCCTCGAGGGTCCACCTCAGGGGCAGCCTATGGAGCAGAGACGCGCCAGCTGCTTGGGTTTGATCCCTGTAGGGCTAGTAAGCTGCCCAGCTGGGATCAAACAGCAGACCTGTGACCTCTTTTCATCTGTCTTTTCATCTGTGAAGTGGGAGACAAGCAATGATGCCTCTTTTGAGACCCTCCATAGGGTCTTTGAGACTTCCAACACTCCCACAGAACTTTTTTTTCTTTTCCAGGAACAACAGATGGGGTCTATCGTTATTGAATTTAAGTACGGGATTGAGGAGATCAATGTGACATTGTGACAAAGAAAGACTGCATGTGAAGTTGGCAGTCTTCCTTTGAAAAAGTCTGACTTTTCCAGAAATTTCCTTTATATTTTTCTGTGCTTTGGGATTTTGGGATTTTCTTAAAGAAGAAGAAAACACTCCCCTCATTGTTCTGAACAATACAAGAGTACTTGGCATGATAGTACGGGTCCATCATTCCAGCCTTGAAGGAGTTAGAACGCTCTTTCCCATCCCACCAGATACACTTGGAAATGGCCCAAGGATCTTGCTGGGAGAGGCTCAGGTGTAGATAACTGGCGCTCTTTATACCACCATCCCCGCTTCCCCAACCTGTGGACTGAGCCAGCCACGGGGCAGTGACCCACGCATGTCATCTGAGGGCTCACAACGTCTATGAGAGAGCAGGCTAGGTGGGTAGCAAGCAGAACTTACTCCGTGCTGCATTTTACGGGGAGGGAGAGAAGACCATGATTGAGCCCCGCTGGCCAGCATCTGCCATGTGTGCTGAAATGTCTGTTTCCTCGGGATCAGTATCAGTAAAGAATGTCTGGCCACAGAGAAATGGCAGCTCCTAGTCCTCAAGGGGCCCCTAGGAGGCTTCTGGTCTGAGCTTTTCCAAGCCCTACTCAACCTGCCATAGAGAAAAGCATCAGGAAAAGTTAGCCATACAAAATACAACTGCTGGTCGCTGTGCACTCTGACCTCGGCTTCCCAGCTGTCCCCTGGCAGGACAGAGGTGTGTCTGCATGTCCCACAAGCTCTGCACAGTCATCTCATCCCCTCTTCCCTTTTCTCTCCCACAGGAGCCCTGTCTGCGAGGTTTCCACCACTCCCTTACTTGAGTTAATTTTTTTTTTCCTACCTGAACTCTCCACCGTCATTAGATGGTTTCCTAAGGGCAGTGCCTAAGAGCTCCTTGTGCTCATGGGCTGAACTTCTTAATCCTGGGATCCCTCATAGCTTGTCTGGTCCCAGGCATGTGGCTGTTGTTCAGTTGCTAAGTTGTGTCCAAGTCTTTATGATCCCATGGAGGATCATAAAGCACGCTAGGCTTCCCTGTCCTTCACTATCTCCCAGACTTTGCTCAAGTTCATGTCCATGGAGTTGGTGACATCATCTAAACATCTCATTCTGGGCCACTCTTTTCTCCTTTTACCCTCAGTCTTTCCCAGCATCAGGGTCTTTTTCAATGAGTTGGCTCTTCCCATCAGGTGGCCCAAGTATGGGAGCTTCAGCTTCAACATCACTCCTTCTAATGAATATTTAGGGTTTATTTCCTTTAGGATTGACTGGTTTGATCTCCTTGCAGTCCAAGGGACTCTCAAGGGTCTTCTCCAGCACCATATATGTTGGCTAAATCAATGACTGAATGAGTAGTATGCTTTAAATTTTATTTTAGTTAACAAAAAGAGAAGTAATGACATAGGAATATCAATAGTTAATTAAATCCATGGATAATTCTTGTTATGTATTTAAACTCTTTTTCATTTCTCAAATTTTGTATTACATCAATAATTAGAGAAAATGAACGTGGGAGTAAGGAAAAACCACGACAATTTATTTACGCACCAATGCAGAGAATCAAATACTGTTAAGTACTGGTGTTAGGGTTTCTTCATAAGTGTTACGGACACCTACTGCTTCCTGTATGAATGTATGAGTAAGTGTAATACAAATTGCTTATGGAAATTTTTGAATTTGATTTACATTTTCTTAATTTATTCTGACCTAATTCATTAGCCTTAGTTTTCCATGCATCTCAGAGTTATAAGTCCTGCTCATTCAGCTGGGAATAAATCTTTGGTATTACATATGCAGACACTTATTAAAATGCATCAATATCATCCTATCTTTCAACCAAGACTTTTAGCCCAGAAATAAGACCCTTTGTTTTAAAGAAACCAGGTTTGTCATTTACATAAAAAGAGGCATCAGTACAACTGACAATTTCAATTTCATTAAAAAAAATCAGAGTTCCATGAAACTTGGTATAAATCTAACCTGAAGACTAAAAAAAGAAAGAAAAGCTCTGACATGCTTTTAAATATACTGCAAAATTGCTCACTTACTAAAAATATGAACAATAATGAACAAAGTTATTGAGTACTAGAAAAAATGATCCATAGACACCATAAGCTAGTCACTGTGTGTTTCTATATCAGGGCATGCTATAAGGTTGATAAAGATGACTGAAGAAAGGTAAACCACGGGGACACGCCATGTGTTAACAGATGAAGCCTCATGAATTCTTGTCCGCTTACATACTCAGGCTCTGACAACTCTTAGCAAATTTTCTCTCTTCAATCTTTAAGAGTCTATGGCAGGAGGGCCCTTGGTAATGAGAGCTGTGACGGTTTCTTCTGTAGAGGCCCCTGATGTAAGGAAAACACCTATTCTTCTTACACCTGCTTGGCACACAGAACATGAGCAATAGGGATTGATTCAATCACTGACAGGTGTGTGGCTCCATAGCCAGGGCGCAGCAGGCAGAAGCAGGACGGTTTGGAGAAAGCTGTGGTGGTGCCTGTGACCTCTGCTGGCAGACCAGTGGGCCCCCTCACCCGTGTTCTCCAGCCCTCCTCACCTGGACGGGTGTCTGTGACTAAGACCCCCTCCCAGCTTCACAGTGGCCCCTCTTCATTGCTTGTGAAGTGATGGGTCTGCTTCCTTGCCTACCTGTTCTGCACACACCAGTCGGCACCCTACCCTCTCTCCTGCAGCCAGATCACCAGCAGGGCTTGGAGCCCCACTTTCAAAAAATGACTATTCCTTGGGTTTCACTATGAAACTTTTATGCACATGGGGGTCACCTTGCCCATATTCAGGTCCTGGTCTGTGTTGGGGAACCAGACTGGAGCCATGGCAGGCTCGACAGGTTGTACTAGGCCTAGGTTTTGAATTCTTGTAAACCTGGGTCATGACTCCAGGAGACTACCCCCTAGCAGGGTCCCACTCACCCTAGCATGAAGGGCCTGAGCTACTCCATCTTGTAAAAGAATTCCATCCTGCAAGGTCCTGGGCAAAAGAATTTTGGACGTTACCCAACCTAAGCCCACTACCCATAGACAATCAACCCTCAGATTACCTAACCTAGCCCCACTGTACACGAGCCAATCGGTCACTAGGCTAAACCTTCTGACTTTACATTCAGGAGCTTGTGATTTACCTTGGAAGTAAAAGCCAATCAAGAATCTACACACAAATCCTATGGATGGGAGTAACCAACCAGTTATCTGTCAACTTAAACACCCCCTAAAGTGGCCAATCAGTTGTCCTCCTGCTTGAACACCCCCTCTTGTACCCTTCTACCTGATTAAATTCCCTATAAAAGCAGTGCAGCCCAAGACTCAGGGCTCCCTCCCTATAGCTGCTGCGTCGGTGCCGGGGGAGCCCTAGCTCGAGCTAGCAATAAACTCCTTTATGCTTTTGCATTACTGTGGACGTCTTGTTTCTCTCAGTTTTGGGGACTCGGACTTCCGGCATAACAGTCTGGTCAAGCCAGTTCTCAAAGCAGAGCTGAGGGAGGGGATAGAAAATGAAGGGAGATGGTTAGTTTCTTGTGGTTCTTCTAACAAGAGAACCGCAAACTGGAGGGCTGACAATAAAAGAAACCCATTCTCTCTCAGTTCCAGAGGACAGAAACCCCAGAGCCAGGGGTGGGCAGGGCCCTTTCCTTCTGCAGAGTCAGAGAGAGCCTGCTCTTTGCCCCGCTCCAAGCTCCTGGAGGTCGCCAGCAGTCCTTGGCTGGTAGCTGCATCGCGCTGGTCTCTGCTCCATCTTCAGGGGTTCTCTCCTGTGTCTGTGTCTCCTCTTCCAAGGACGTCAGTCTGGATGGATTTGGGCCTACCCTCCTCCAGGATGACCTCATCTTAATCTGACTACATCTGCAAAGACTCTGTTTACAAATAAGGTCAAGTCTGCAGATGTTTGAAGGGGCACGATTCAACTCTGAACAGGGCTTTTTTTTTCCTCCTAAGGGATCTCGGAATTTTGGTTTCTGAGGACGCAGCAACCTAATCCTGAGTGTAATGACGTAGACTGGGGTGGGCTCTGTGTGTGAAGGAATGACTGCATCCTCCGTGCTTTACTGCCGCTTTCAACGCTTCATTTCTGACCCCAGATGTGTGGCTGCTTTTCCTACAAGAAGCAGTTCTCCAGTCCTCTGATGCTACCAACTCTGTGGCCCACAATTCAATTTTCGAACCCTCCACAGATTCAGGGTTCAGTCCCATAGATCAACCCTGCCCCCCCACCCCTGAACCTCGTGTGTCAATAGTAAAGTCCAGGTCGTCACCTGTGTTTCTGACCAACTGGTTATAAACTGGAAGTTCCCAGGACTTCCTCCTTGGGGTTAATCATTCAGCTTGCAAAGCTCAGGAACAGTTTACTAAGTAGGTTATACATGCAGGAGCAGGCGTATGGGAGAAATTCACGAGGTGAGGTCTGAGGAAAGGGGCTCAGAGCTTCCTGTCCTTTCTGGGCAAGTGGCCTTCCCAGCACCTCCACACGCTCATCAGCCTAGTAGCTCTCAGAACTCCATACTTGAGGATTTTCATGCAGGCTTCTTTATGGAAGCACAATTGCTTAAATTATTGGCCTTTGGTGGGTTATACAACCTGGAATCCCTCTATCATCCCTGGACTGAAAATTCTGACCATCTAATCACAACCAGTCCATTCTGAAGGAGATCAACCCTGGGATTTCTTTGGAAGGAATGATGCTAAAGCTGAAACTCCAGTNCCAGATCACCAGCAGGGCTTGGAGCCCCACTTTCAAAAAATGACTATTCCTTGGGTTTCACTATGAAACTTTTATGCACATGGGGGTCACCTTGCCCATATTCAGGTCCTGGTCTGTGTTGGGGAACCAGACTGGAGCCATGGCAGGCTCGACAGGTTGCACTAGGCCTAGGTTTTGAATTCTTGTAAACCTGGGTCATGACTCCAGGAGACTACCCCCTAGCAGGGTCCCACTCACCCTAGCATGAAGGGCCTGAGCTACTCCATCTTGTAAAAGAATTCCATCCTGCAAGGTCCTGGGCAAAAGAATTTTGGACGTTACCCAACCTAAGCCCACTACCCATAGACAATCAACCCTCAGATTACCTAACCTAGCCCCACTGTACACGAGCCAATCGGTCACTAGGCTAAACCTTCTGACTTTACATTCAGGAGCTTGTGATTTACCTTGGAAGTAAAAGCCAATCAAGAATCTACACACAAATCCTATGGATGGAAGTAACCAACCAGTTATCTGTCAACTTAAACACCCCCTAAAGTGGCCAATCAGTTGTCCTCCTGCTTGAACACCCCCTCTTGTACCCTTCTACCTGATTAAATTCCCTATAAAAGCAGTGCAGCCCAAGACTCAGGGCTCCCTCCCTATAACTGCTGCGTCGGTGCCGGGGGAGCCCTAGCTCGAGCTAGCAATAAACTCCTTTATGCTTTTGCATTACTGTGGACGTCTTGTTTCTCTCAGTTTTGGGGACTCGGACTTCCGGCATAACAGTCTGGTCAAGCCAGTTCTCAAAGCAGAGCTGAGGGAGGGGATAGAAAATGAAGGGAGATGGTTAGTTTCTTGTGGTTCTTCTAACAAGAGAACCGCAAACTGGAGGGCTGACAATAAAAGAAACCCATTCTCTCTCAGTTCCAGAGGACAGAAACCGCAGAACCAGGGGTGGGCAGGGCCCTTTCCTTCTGCAGAGTCAGAGAGAGCCTGCTCCTTGCCCCGCTCCAAGCTCCTGGAGGTCGCCAGCAGTCCTTGGCTGGTAGCTGCATCGCGCTGGTCTCTGCTCCATCTTCAGGGGTTCTCTCCTGTGTCTGTGTCTCCTCTTCCAAGGACGTCAGTCTGGATGGATTTGGGCCTACCCTCCTCCAGGATGACCTCATCTTAATCTGACTACATCTGCAAAGACTCTGTTTACAAATAAGGTCAAGTCTGCAGATGTTTGAAGGGGCACGATTCAACTCTGAACAGGGCTTTTTTTTTCCTCCTAAGGGATCTCGGAATTTTGGTTTCTGAGGACGCAGCAACCTAATCCTGAGTGTAATGACGTAGACTGGGGTGGGCTCTGTGTGTGAAGGAATGACTGCATCCTCCGTGCTTTACTGCCGCTTTCAACGCTTCATTTCTGACCCCAGATGTGTGGCTGCTTTTCCTACAAGAAGCAGTTCTCCAGTCCTCTGATGCTACCAACTCTGTGGCCCACAATTCAATTTTCGAACCCTCCACAGATTCAGGGTTCAGTCCCATAGATCAACCCTGCCCCCCCACCCCTGAACCTCGTGTGTCAATAATAAAGTCCAGGTCGTCACCTGTGTTTCTGACCAACTGGTTATAAACTGGAAGTTCCCAGGACTTCCTCCTTGGGGTTAATCATTCAGCTTGCAAAGCTCAGGAACAGTTTACTAAGTAGGTTATACATGCAGGAGCAGGCGTATGGGAGAAATTCACGAGGTGAGGTCTGAGGAAAGGGGCTCAGAGCTTCCTGTCCTTTCTGGGCAAGTGGCCTTCCCAGCACCTCCACACGCTCATCAGCCTAGTAGCTCTCAGAACTCCATACTTGAGGATTTTCATGCAGGCTTCTTTATGGAAGCACAATTGCTTAAATTATTGGCCTTTGGTGGGTTATACAACCTGGAATCCCTCTATCATCCCTGGACTGAAAATTCTGACCATCTAATCACAACCAGTCCATTCTGAAGGAGATGAACCCTGGGATTTCTTTGGAAGGAATGATGCTAAAGCTGAAACTCCAGTACTTTGGCCACCTCATGCGAAGAGTTGACTCATTGGAAAAGACTCTGATGCTGGGAGGGATTGGGGGCAGGAGGAGAAGGGGATGACAGAGGATGAGATGGCTGGATGGCATCACGGATTCGATGGACGTGAGTCTGAGTGAACTCTGGGAGATGGTGATGAACAGGGAGGCCTGGCGTGCTGCGATTCATGGGGTCGAAAAGAGTAGGACACAACTGAGCGACTGAACTGAACTGAATCACATGATCCCATGGCTGGTTTCCCTGGCAACCAGCATCCTTACAGAGGTTCTCTAGGGGCTTTCCAAAAATAATCTCATTAACATAAATCAGGTGTGGTTGAAAGGGCTTGTTATGAATATCAAAGGACACTTCTCCACCTTTATCCCCTGGAACTATTTCAGGAATGTTGGACTAAAGATCAAATGTATAACAAAGGGTGTGCTCAAAGCTCTTATCGAACCCCCTAGGGCTTTAGGAGCTGTGTGCCTGGAAGGGGACAAAGATCAAATATTGATTTCTTATTACATATCAGTGTCTTACGCTGTGCCTGGGTGTAGCAGAAGGGGAAGCTGTCATGTAAGGGCTTGTGTTTTGCTCTCAGAAACATAATAAACCAAGACAACCGGGCTGACTTTCAATAAATCTCTAAAAAATGAGCAACAGCACACTCCCTTTTTAAGTATAGTAATGAGGTTGACACTACCAGTCTAAAAGAAAAATGCCTCCCAATAGCATCCCTTCCCAGGGAGCAGAGGCTACAATTCTTTGCACTGAAATGAGAGCAGCTCAGGGGTTTCCCAGGGGGCTCAGTGGTAAACAACCTGCCTACCAGTGCAGAAGACGCTGGAGACGCAGGTTTTATCCCTGGGTCGGGAAGATCCCTGGAGAAGCAAATGGCAACCGGTTCACTCCCGTATTCTTGCCTGGAGAATCCCATGGACAGAGGAGCCTGGCGGGCTGCAGTCCGTAGGGTCACAGGGAATCGGACACGGCTGAGCACACAGGGCCTAGAGGAGCTCAGACCACACACCCCAGCAGCCCAGCAGCCCGTCAGCCTGCAGCAGCATTTTCAAGACCACACAGCATCCTGGCGCTTCCTGTTTCTCTTACCGTTCATGCTGTAAGGCAGGCTGTTCAACATTCTAATGCTTCACATATCAGTAAACTTGAGTGGATTATATATGGACTTAACCTTTTCAATATTCCAAGGATGACTGACTGGCCAGCCTAGTTCCTCCCTTGCTTGTAATTTTAGTAAACCAGAGAGAAGTGAGCTGGCCCACTGATAGAAAGAACAGTAGAAAGAGCGAAGTCATAAAGCCAGCAGTCGTTCAGAGACCATATTAAGGGATTATACTTTTGACATCTCAGCTTTCTCCTTTCCGGAGCAAGTGATCACAAACTGAAAAGAGAAGAGATGAGAAGTAATGATCGAAATCAACAAGGATGCAGTTTTTCTCAGTTAATGTTATTATTCAGTCCCTCAGTGACCTTGATCACTGTTTGCTACCATCTTCAACACTGTGTTTTAGAAACATTTTTGTCTCAGTCAGATTTAGTAGAAACTTCTATATAAATTCCTATTACGCCACAGTATAACCCATGGGTTTTCAAAATTATGGTGAAACCTCATGAGCTCTGAAGAAATCCGCTTTGCTGGGCTCTGTCCACACAGGTCCTTTGTTTGAGCAGCCACCAATGGATCAGGCCAAGCCAAGTTCAGCTCTCATGCTTACTCAAATAAAATCAACCACACCAACAGACTGTTCAACCTGCAGGTTATACGAATAACAAATGGCAATTCTAAGGTCTAGGAAGCATAGTCTGATTTCTCAGGAAAGATGCGTAGATAATGATTTATATAGCAAGTGTCTAAGCTGTATTATGATTCTGATTTTTAAAAAAAGTCAACACCATTAAATAGCCCTACGGACATTTAAAAAATGCTAATGCTAGGTGATAAACAACTCGTCACAGCCATGTAAATGTCTAAACAGAAATGCAATTGTAGATAATATATTGATTTGTTTCTCAGTAATTAGTTTTAACAAGCTTTTCATTTAACTACGCTCCAGGAGACAGAGGAGGCTGAAGTCCATGGGGTCACAAAGAGTGGAAACACAACTCAGCGACTAAACAGTAACAGCAGCGAACGCCGTGGAACGCTCCCCACTCCAGCGCTCCTGCCTGGAGAATCCCAGGGACGGGGCAGCCTGGCGGGCTGCAGTCCATGGGGTCGCCAGGAGTCGGACACGACTGAGTGACTTCACTTTCCCTTTTCACTTTCATGCATTGGAGAAGGAAATGGCAACCCACTCCATGTTTTTGCCTGGAGAATCCCAGGGATGGCGGAGCCTGGCGGGCTGCCGTCCATGGGGTCGCACAGAGTCGGACACAAATGAAATGACTTAGCAGCAGCAGCATGGAATGCTACTGTTAATCTTCAAGATATCATAGAGCATTATCAACTTAAAAATTTAAAAATGTAAAATTAATAAGGCCTTTCCTGTACTAATCTGGTAGCACTTTATTTCACAGGAATCCTTGAGCTTCTGGCCTATTCCAGAGTCATCCAAAATTAAAATTATTAAATGAAATATTTTCAATAAATTTCCTACCTATCAGGAATAGAGTTATAATTTCAATGGGATATGCCTTGCTTAAAAGGATCTAGATTACCACTGATTAGCTGTTTAATAACTATAAGTTAATGGATTGATGAACCACACAAAGAACCCTATCATATAACTTCACTCATTACTCATTCGTTTGAAGTATAGTCCTGGGGTGCTATCCACTTGGCCTGGCTTTCTGGGCATTGGTGATACAAGACTGAAGAAAATCAAGACAAGTGTCTGCCCTCCTGGCACTTTTATTCCAGAGGGTAAGAAAAAAATCCATGATGAGGATGCTAGGAAACCACCAAGTGAGTAAATAAACGTAAGTCCCCTGGTGATAAACACTGCGGAGTGGAGGCTATCAGAAGTCCTCAGAGGAGACTACTGGGACAGAGCGTGAGTCGTCCAGAAGTTGGGAAAGAATTCCAGACAGAAGGGGCAGAGGCGCTGAGACCCTGAGGGCCAAGCATGCTTGATGACTGGAGAAATGGCATGGCTGCCATGGGAAGAATGGCAGGAGCAAGTAGTGGCTCAGCGGGGGCCAGGCCACACTGGCCTTGGATCACACTGTCTGCGGATTTGCTGATGGGCAGCACTGGTGATGCTGAATGGCACCAAGATGACTTGGAAGTGAAGCTTTTGGCCTGAGCGCTGGGGTGTTGGGGCTTCCCAGGTGGCGCTAGTGCTGAAGAACCCGCCTGCCCAGTGCAGGAGAGGTAGAGATGCCAGTTTGATCCCTGGGTCGGGAAGATCCCGGGGAGGAGGGCATGGCAACCCACTCCAGTATTCTTGCCTGGAGAATCCCATGGACAGAGGAGTGTGGTGGGCTACAGTCCATGGGATCGCAAAAAGCCAGACTGAAGTGACTGAGAACTCACATGAACGCTGGGTGCTCGTTTACAACAGAGCCTGAAGCAAAAGAAGGACCCAGGGCTCATCTACGAAAGCACAGAGCACGGACGCCACTGGAGCCTATGGGGAGTCAGGGAGGCAGCTGGAGGGTTAGTTCTGGAGTTCAAAGGATAAGTTGGGCCTAGAGGTAAAAGGAGTGAAATGTCAGCATAGGTGAGTAGACCAGTGATGAGCAGATGAGGCAGTAAGAGTGAATAATGAAGAAGAAGAAAGACTGGGGAGAAGGGGTCCCAGGACACAACCTTTAGACGGAGGTTCTGGAGATAGGTAGGATTCCTCCCCAGCTGTGATGGTTGAAGGTTACCCTCTGACTCTGCTCACAGGAGGCCTTATCTGAGTGTTGAGGACCAGATCCTGGTGTGGTCTCCATGGAAACAGAGAGATCGTCACACATTAGCATAATGCTCCAAAAATGTGATCTGAAGAATTCAGCAGTCAGCAGAGTAGACTGGCCATCAGAGAATGGCTTTGTCATACTGCTTTTAATCAGTTATCTCAAAAAATATAAATTGATTACATTGTGAATTTTATATTACTATACTCAAGAATCATTATTACTGCCATTATACTTCCTGTTAGTTTTAGTTGGTTTGATCCAAGAATTTTCAAGGCTTTAATCCAAGAATTAGCATGTTTCATTAGTTCTAAGATACACATTTTTTCCCCCACATTTTAACCTGTCTGAAATCAGAATGTGTCATCAATTGATGGCCTCTTACAATGTTAATTGGTGGCATTTTTTCCTCCTTAGAGGCACATCAGAAAGGTACTTCAAATACTCCACAGCATCTTAGATTTAATTAAATAAAAACCACATTTAAAGTCAAGGCTACTTTCTGCTGCCCCCAGTTGATGTAGAAGAGGGCCCACACTGCTACCGTCTGGGACAAGGGTCTACTGGGATGATGATGAAGAGCCTAGGGAAGCAAGGAGGTAGTGGCTGCGACTTGTGGACCCCCTGTCAGTCACCTTATTTTGCCTGGATTTACTCTTGAGCAGCTCTGGGTGGCACATACCTCCACTGACCTTGGCCTCGAAGAGAATGCACATGAGTCTTAAACTTGCACAGAGGTCTGCCCTGGCTTCGTCTTCCGGGCAGTTCCCCTGGATTCAGATACTCCTTAAGAGCAGGAGCCACGTCTCAGTTACCTTTTAATCCCGAGTTTAGAGCAATGCCTGAATGCAATTGGTGCTCAATACATCAAAAAGAAAATATTAAACACCCCCCTTCCTCCGCCCCACAACTATGGGGTGTGAAAATCTGTGGCCCAAGGAAATGTCTGGCTGAATTCCTCCCCAGCTGTGATGG
>SJYW01055720.1:3540-14760 GCA_006410735.1 Raphicerus campestris | reverse complement strand
GGGAACACGTGTATATCAGTGGTAGATTCATGTTTATGTATGGCAAAACCAATACAATATTGTAAAGTAATTAACCTCCAATTAAAATAAATAAATGTATATATTTTTTAAAAATACAGTATTAAAAAATAAAACAAAATCACAAAAAATATAAAAAACATATATATGAAATTTGCTTTAAAACAAGGTATTTTTTGCAAGGTAATAGTAGGTTATAAAATTGAAAATTAAAGGAGTAATAAAGAACCTAAAAATAAAAAAAACATTAAAATTAAAAAATGATAATAGTAAAATATATCTTGGAATTTCTCTGGAGCTCTTGAGGGCAGTGTGGGTCTGTTTAGTTTCAGATAGTTCCTTGTTCCAGCTTAAACTTCTTCTCAAAGTCTATAGGCCCCTTCTAGTGTAGTCAATGCTAACTATAGGGTTTTAATCTGTTGTATCTGTCACTTGCAAAGTGGTTCCCTCTTCTTTGTTTATTTTGGCTTCCTCTGTTTTCAAGTCTCTTCAGTTTCTAATTTCTGACCTGACACAAGGGGGCAAATGTGTTCACTTATTTAGGCTCGCTTGTTCAGTTGTGCTGTGCGGAGGGAGGAACACTTCAAACAAATATCACTGGTGTGTGTGGGGATTGCTCATAGTGTCTGGGCCACACTGGGTTCCTTCTGCTCACAGCGTGTGTGCTTTCCTGTTCTACACAGCTCAGGGTTCCAGGTTGTTCTGCAGGGGAACTGTCCAAAGCAATCCCTAGGTTGAATGCACTTCCCAAATCCAAACTGCTCAGATTCAGGTTCTTGGGTACTCCACAAAGGCACAGACTCAGTTGTTTCTGCGTTTTGTGTCCTTTTTCGGTCTGAGCAGCTCAGGTGACCAGATGCTTAACAAGCACACTCTCCCAGGTGTACAGTGTTTCTTATCACCTCCCTGGTCCTGGCTGCTCAGTTTCCTGGGTGCACAGTGAGAACACCATCTCAGATGTGCCGTGTGCCTCCTCTGGGGATTTGATCTCTGACTGTGACCCTCCTGGAGGATGTCTACCGTCCAGGATTCTAAGAAGACTTGGTTAGCAACTGGGAGCCTGCTCACAGTTTGTTAGAGGATGATGTCTCTTGACATGCCATCAAGATTACCCTTCGCCTTCCAGCTCTGGCTGCCGCCTGCCTGCTTCTCTGCCTCTGGCGGGGGTAAGGGGCCAGTTTGCAGCTGCCTAACTCTCCTCTTGTATTCGCCCAGTCCTTTCTTCTCTCTCTCTCTCTCTCTATTTTTTTTCCCTCTCTCTCTCTGATGAACCCACAGTTTGAGTTGCTATCTCACATTACCTCCTTCAGATTGTCCTCAGGGTATTAAGGCCTAGTGCTTACCCTAGGCATGCAACCCACGCTTCCCTGTTCAGCCCCACTCATTCCTGGTGGACACGAGCGTCTAGGCTACTTCTACACTTGGAGTGACATTAGGCCCGTATTCTGTTTTGTTGTTGTTGTTTGTTTGTTTGTTTGTTTGTTTTACCTCCCAGATATGTTGCCCTCTGAGATTCCAAAACTACCCACAGACCTAGCAGTGAGAGGGTTTCCTGGTGTTTGAAAACTTCTTCTCCACAACTCCCTCCCCAGCATGGATCCCCATCCCTAACTCTTTTGTCTCTCTTGTTAGCTTTTATATTTTGTCCTACCTCCTTTTGAAGACAATGGGCTGCATTTTTGCAGTCTCACAGCCCAGCCGTGAATCCTAGGTCATTATTCTTTCTTTAAATGGCCATTCAAGAGATGCAGATAACTGTTTCATTAAAATTGAAAATGTAAACCAATGTAATCCTTTTTCTTCAATTAACATGTGCTTTACTGCTAGAAACTCTTTTGCAAGTTTTAGATCTATAATCATATCTTTACCTAAGGCTGAAAGCTTTGGAAATTACAACAGTGTCTTAAACCATCAAGCCAGCATCTCAGTAATTGTGAAATGTTTACTTATTCTTTATTTCTTCTATGTCCTTGATGATTGTATTAACTGTGTTAAAAGTTTCTTGCAATTTCTCCATTCTATTTTCAAGTGTTCAGAGTATCTTTACTATCATTATTCTGAATTATCTTTCAGGTAGATTGCTTATTTCCTCTTCATTTATCTGGTATTGTGAGTTGCTATCTTGTTCTTTCATTTGTGATGTATTTCTTTGTCTTTTCTTTTCTTTTTTTAAATCTTGCCCCACTTGAGGTTTCCTTTTCCTGGGCTTTAGGATTGTATTCCTCCTTCCTTTTGGCTTTTGCCCTTGGAAAAAAATGTTTGTTGAGTGGTTTGTGTTGACTTTTTGTTAGGTGTGACTTGTGCCTGTGTTCTAGTGGGAGGAGATCAAGCAGATCAAGCAGGTAGTTACAGAAGTACTGGGACATATACACACACTTCCATACACACAGTTATAACCAAAGTATTCTAAAGAAAAGAGTACAGGAAATTGACTTGATGAATAAGGGAAATCAAAGGTGATATTGACCAATTAATAGCAGAGCTAAACTATTGCTCACTCTTGAAAACTGAGCCTGAGCAGATTGCCAACTGGGGAATATAGCAAAGGGAGCACAATAATTTAACTTACACGGTGAAAAAAGAAAGAGTTAAGGAAAAAAGGGAGGAAAGAAAAAGAAGAAAGAGAATAAAGAGAGAAAAGAGAAAATGAGGGGGTGGGAAAGAGGGTTAAAAAAGAGAGAAAAGAAAAAAATAGAAAAGCAAAGATAAATAGATGTATGTGAAAAGGACTTATATATATTCAGGAATAGCTACAGTTGGTAAAGAACTATATGAAAGGCAGTTTCATATTAAAAATCACAAAAAAGGTGAAAAATATCTTAAAAAGAATGTTTTTAACAAGAAAAATAAGAGGAAAACTCCACAGCACCACAAAAGGCTAATGTGAAGGTAGAAATATGTAGGGGGAATAAACAGTGTGATTTATAAGAGGAAAAAAGAAAAGGTCTCAAGATCATAGTTCTGTGTTGTGGAGTCTGCCCCCATGGATGGGGTTGCATTAGTGTACTGTGATGTTTTCCTGGTTGGGGGAGTTTGTGCCTGTGTTCTGGTTGATGGAGCTGGATCTCATCCCTCTGAAGGGCAGTGCAGTGGCCAATAGTAGGTTTTAAGGTGTCCATGGGTTCATTATCGAAATGTATGCATGACAAATACAACTGTTTGCCACTAAGCCAATAAGCAGGCCAGATTGGTGGAAAGGAAAGCTTGCTTTATTTCAGATGCCAGCAACTGGGGGAGAGGATGGCAGATATCTATCCAAAGGCTGACCCCTCCTCCCGACAAGCAGAGGGTGACAGCTTTTATAGACAAAGTGAGGGGGGAGGTTACATGCAGAAATAGTATATTCATCTCTAACAGTCATCTTCAGTTGGTCATCAGTGGTATTACTGGCATCATCTTGGTTATTTTAGGTACAGTTAATGTTCAGTTCCAGGGTGCACTTGTTCCCATTTCTTTGAGATCAATTCTCATAACTGTGGCAGCTCAAGTCTTGGGAAGAATCTGGTCATCATGTAGTTAACTTTTCCACCTGGGGTTTTAGTATTTATAAGACAGGATATGGCTCAGAATCTATAGTCCTTGGGAAAGAACGAAAGGTCCTTGACTATGCTTAATGACTAGGTTAATGTTATTATTATTTAGTCTCCTTAGACTGTTTTCCTTTGTTTCAGCATTTCTCACTTTTCTGATTAAGCTTATTCTTTGATTAAAGTTTTCCACAGGCAAAAGGCAAGCAGAAGAAATTGGGGGTGGTGGGCAAGGGCCATACAGTCCTACTCTGTTTCAATCCTCCCCTTTTCTTTAATACTCCTCAATCTCGAGGAGGGACAGGTACAGAACAAGAAAGGCAACAAACTTTCATAGTACCTGGACAAACATTTGAAAATTTCTAGACATATTACAATGAGGATTATAATAAAAATATCTTTGTACTATTTTTTGTCTTAATGATTAAAGCAGATGTACAACACATGTTTAACAGGCCACAAATAGGCTATTTTAGTTAGCCTAAAGTTTAAATTAAATCATGTATAGGGCAGAATGACTTCTGCACACCTCAATATGTGAATATTTCTTCTATCATTTTCCCCTTTAAAGTCGTAACTCTTTCTGTAGAGAGCATTGATAATCAATATATTTTTTTCAACATTTCCAGAGTGGTTCGTTTGCCTGTTCTGAATCCATCCATGTCCCTTGGTGCCAGACCTCCTTTTTATTGATATATTTGCCTAATTGTCCATGTTCAGAGAAAACTAATCAGATATCATGAACAGGTTCAGTGGTTAATAAGGAAATGCTTTATAGGCCATACATCTTCTCATTTATACCCAATTGTCACACAAACATTGTACATGTGCTTTATAGTACACTTCAAGCCAGCAATGCTACACATCATGAGCAGCTAGCTATACCTTGTGACACCTTTATTGGAAAAATTTTCCATCCTGAACATTGGAGTCAGAAGTGTGATTAGAAATAAAACAATTACTTTCCATTAGAAGTCTCTGTTAACAAAATTAGATCAATATTCCAGGGGAACTTTGCTTTCTTAACAGAGAGAAAATCCAACTTCAGTCTTATATCAGTTTACTGTTAATAAAATTCATATACCTAATTAAATTTAATCTAATGTTAATCATTACAATGTACACAATTCTTTTTCAAAATCCCTTTTTCACAAACCTTTTGTCACTTTCTAGACCCAAACAAATTTATACTGTATTTCTTCATCAAGGAAAAAGCAACTGTAGAACAAAACTATTATCATTTTTCCTCAACAAATATATCTCCATTCTTTATAACTTCTCTTTGTCGACAACATATATCCTACTTGCTTTACATACCAAAATGTTTTGCTTATCATTTTTACATATCACAATTTTTAACCCTTGAACGCGTTAACAAAACAAAGAAATAAGCTCTTGAAATGTTACACTGGCATTTCCTGTTTGGCAGACTTATGAACATATTTCATAACCTCAAAAAAAACATTTTTTCATAGCATAATTTTTCTTCAGTAGTGGTACAACATGTATGCTTAATAAATCCAAAATATCTTTAGTTTCCCTCTTAATCTTACAAAGGGACCAATGTAGATAAATTTAGATTTGTTTGATTTGTAAAGACTTATATTTTCTAAGTACTCTAATTAAATAGAGCTCCTTTACAAATTAACTTCAGTAATATTCTCCAAAGACAAAAACACATATTGAGACAAACAAACATTCAGACAGAGATCTCATCGTTTCATCTTTTTACATTTCATGAATTAGGCATTGAAATTACACTTATCAGTTTATGGATAATAATCAGAATAGTCAAATTACACACTCAATTTTAAAAGTCTTCCCTCCTGCTTTTTTTCCGTTAGCTTGACATTTTACAATTAAACAAAGGGTTGAGTTTCAGGCTATGTGGACTGTGGTTGTATTTCAACAACATGATAAGCATTAACTTCAAGTTTTTTCCTAGATATATTTTTGTTTTCTCAGGGTCTGAAAAAAGTGTTTTATCAAGTTAGCTTTCCCTAACTGCATATGCAAAAAGAATTGGTCTTTTGAGTTTCAAGAGTTTGATGAATTTCAAGAGTTTCATCTTAGCCAATTTTCTCTGGAGTCTAAAAAATTCTGTAGACATACATTGTCAAAAAAAAAACTTTCTTTTTTAGTCATAAATCCACAGCTAAATTTTTCTTAATAAACTGAACCTGAATTTCCCATTTTACATAAGGCAATAAGAGTACCAGTCATACAAATAGAATACACACCTACACACCAAACAACGGATCTGTTATAAACCTTCTCCAAGGGTGACCAGTATGGAGTCCCAAACACTTCCCCAACACAAACGGCCCTCAGTTAGTCAAATGTCAGAACCAATTGGCAAAATACCCAAATTACACTCGGTCTTCACAAACAGTCCTCAAGAATGGCCATACATCAGGACTAATTGGCAAAAAATAACCAAATAGCAGTCAGTGCTCATAAATGATCCTCAACTTCAGACACATGTCAGAACCAACTGGCAAAATGCCCAAATAGCACCTCGTGTCTCAAACAGTTCTCAATATCAGACACACATCAGAACCAACAGGCAAGAAGAATGCCCAAATAGCACTAGTGCTCACAGTCCTTAACAGTAGTCAAAACCAATTGGCAAGAATGCCCAAATGCCCAAATAGCACTCACAAATGGGAAGGTTGCCTGTGTGCACACTAGTGGACTTACCCAGTCTTGGAGCTCATCAACTCATCCTAAATGCAAGTTTCCATTCCACCAAGAAAGGCATAAGTTGGCAGCTAGTGCTGAGCAAGGAAGAAACAGGGAGGGCTGCTAAGAAAGTCCCCCATATCACTACTAGGGCTAGCTAACCATGAGGTAGCTAATACACTGTCATGGCCACAACTCTCCCCTGGAAGACCCAGGAGAGCCAGGTGCCATGAAAGCAAAGGAGTTAGCAGTAGCCAGCATAGCTAGCAGTAGCAGCACCACATTGGGCACTAAAATCTGTTACCAAGAGGTATGGGGGTGGGGGGATCCGGTTGCTTGTGGCTCAAAAGCCAGAAAACAGGCCAACTTGGTGGAAAGGAAATTTTGCTTTATTTCAGATGCCAGCAACTGGCAGGGAGGGTGGCAGATATCTGTCCAAAGACCAACACCCCCCATCCCCCGCAACAAGCAAGGGGTGAGAGTTTTCATAAACAAAGTGAGGGACGGATTACATGCAGAAACAGTATAGTCATCTCTAATAGTCATCTTCAATTGGTCATCAGTGGTATTACTAACATCATCTTGGTTATTTTAGGTACAGTTAATGTTCAGTTCTGGGGTGTACTTGTCCCCATTTCCTTGAGGTCAATTCTCATAGCTGTGGCAGCTCAAGTCCTGGGTACAGTCTGATCATCATGTAGTTAACTTTTCCACCTAGGGTTTTAGTATCTATAAGACAGCTCACAGGATATGGCTCAGGATATTAACTATAGCTGTGGAGAAAGAACTAAAAGTCCTTGACTATGCTTAATGACTATGTTATTATTATTTAGTCTCCTTAGACTGTTTTCCTTTGTTTCAGCATCTCTCAATTTTCTGATTAAACTTATTCTTTGATTAAAGTTTTCCACAAGCAAAAGGCAAGCAGAAGATATGGTGGGGGGAGGGCAAGGGCTATATAGTTCTGCTGTGTTTTAAGTATGTCTTTGGACAGTCTTTCTGGCTTTGGCAGTGTTAGTCACATCTATTTCTGCAGCCACATCAAAGTGGCCTTCTCAGCATATCTTCACTGCCACCAGTCCCCTACTTGCCCATAGAAACTTTGCTGGTGCCTCTGTTCCCAGGTCCTGCTCTGCACTGAAGGCCAAAGCTTGCTAGGTAGGGGCTTATGTAGATCTTCTCTTGGCTCCCTGGCCCTGTCCTCTGTGTTGTGGACATTTGTATGGGCTTCCCTCAGCCCCCTGTGCTCTTTGTCCCTCAGCCCCCTGGGCCCTCCTTGTCAAGGGGCTTGGGTATTCTTCTTTTGACTCCCCTGACCTGCCCTCTGTGACACGAGGCTTCTGTGGGCTCCTCTGGTTCCCTGTGCCTGCCATCTGGTTGGGGCCACAATCCATGAGCTGTCTGTGGACTGAGAAGTGCAACTTTCTCTGTTTTCTGCCTAAGTTCCAGCTTTGCCTGGCTTTCTGAGATTCTACAGCTCCCCCTTGGGCCCACCTGTGAGGAAGCTTCCCAGTGCATGGGAACTCTTCCTGCTTCATGACTCCCTCCCTCCCTCAGGACGCAAGTTCTCATCCAGAAGTGCTCAGTCTTTTCACTTTTTATGTCTCCATCCTCTCTTCTACCTCATTCCAAGGAGCTTAGCCTGCCCCTCTGGAGGCCTGGGGTCTTCTGCTGTCACCTAGAGGTTGTGTTGTAGGAGTTGTCCATATCTTGATGAGTTTTTGACGTATTTGTGGGGAGGCTGGTGATCTCCCCATCTTACTCCTCTGCCATCTTCTTCCTCCTCCCATCAAACCATCATTAAAGGAGCCAAGCCACTTTCACAGGATTTAATAATTCTCATTTAAGGCTTTTGTGCATAGATAGTGACTTCTTAGCACTTCCCAGGTGGTGCTAGTGGTAAAGAACCCACCTGCCAATGCAGGAAGCATAAGAAACCCAGGTTCGATCCCTGGGTCGGTAATATCCCCTAGAGGAGAATCCTGGAGATTCTCATGGTGTGGACAGAGGAGTCTGGCAGGTACAGTCCATAGGGTCGCAAAGAGTCAGACAAGACTGAAGTGGCTTAGCTCACATGCAGGCAGTGATTTCTCAGTGCTTGTGAGAGAGATTATTCCTGTGTAGTTAGTCCACAGAATCATCAATCTTTTCATTTTTCTATTACTTTAGGTCTCATGACTGATTTTGTATTTCCTGAAGTTTTTCTAGGTGTAGATGTTTACTTTCACAGTACTGTCTCAGGTGGTCCAAAAATGAAGATTTCTTTATACCTACTACTCAGGAATTATTACATATTCTCTCGCTTCTTTCAAAATGCTTGCTTACTTTAAACTTTGGGTTGGTGGTCATTATCTGCATTCACATCATGTTTCTTATAAATGAAATAGTATATGAATGCACATGAAATTTATGTAATTTTCAAATTATTTTCTAACATTATCTATCATATTGGAACAAATTCACCTTTTTAAAACAAGTGTTATTGTAGAACTGTCTGTGCACAACTCAGCAAAGCAGCCACTTTGAGAAAATTTGAGAGCATATTAAATAATTGGATTTATAATTAAAAACTTTATTACAAAGAAATCTCCATGCCTAGACGGCTTCATTGGTGGAACTTGTTAGACATCTAAGGAAGCAAGAATGCCAATCTTAAACAAATTCTTCCATAAAATAAAGGAAACAATTCACAACTTGTTCTATGAAGCTAATAAAACACTGATACAAAAGTCTTAAAAGAAAATTACAAACCAATAACCATCATGTACAAAGATGTAAAATCCTAAAGAAAATATTAAAAAATGGAAACAAGAAATATATAAGAAGGATAACATATTAGTCTGCTTAGGTTTCTACAAGCAAATACTATAGCCTGAATGGCTTAAACAACAGAAATACATTTTCTAACAGTTCTGGAGGCTAGAAGTCTCAGGTCAAAGTCCAGTAGGGTTGGTTTCTGGACACCATTGAAGGGATAAAAAAGTGAGCCACTATGTGGCAGAAAATATTAAAAACACCTATTACTGGCAAAGTGCTTGTATACAGTCTTATGAAGAACACCTACAAATAAGTAAGAAAAATGGACAACAGAATAGAAAAAAAAATTGAATAAAGTTTAAATAAGCACTATATGAAAGATAACATTAAAATGGTCAATTGAAATATAAAATGGTGATCAATTTCATAAGGCATCAGAGAAATGCAACTTGAATGAGACATCACTAAACACCTATCAGAATGGTTACAGTGAAAAAGACAATGCTAATCGTTGATGAAGTTGTTGAGCAACTGGAACCTTCAAACACTACTGATCAAATTGTAAACTAGTATAATCACTTTGGAAAAATTTTTTACTACATCTACTCAAGTTGACGTCTCTGGATCCTGGTGCACACAAGATTTTGTTTGAGCCCTCCGAACCTCCTCTGGTGGATGTGGGATTTGATTCTACATGCGATTTTGCCCCTCCTACCATCTTGCTGGATCTTCTCCTTTGCCCTTGGACATGGAGTATCTTTTTTTTTTTTTTTTGCTGAGATCCAACATTCTCCTGTTGATGGTTGTTCCACAGTGAGTTGTAATTTTGGACTTCTTTCAGGAGAAAATGAGCACGTGTTCTTCAACTCTGCCATCTTGTGTCTTGCACATCAGGACTCAGACCCCACAGAGACTGAACCAGACCTGTGTTTGAGTCTCTTACAGAGATACAGGTCAGCAGTGGTCTATCAAAGGGGCAGGGGCTTTGGATGAAGCACATCTGGGTCACACAGACTGTGGCATAAGCCCTTTTGGAGGAGATCACCATGAATCCTACCATACAGGCACTTAGCAGACGACCCACAAACTGTAGAACAATTATACCAAAGAAATTCTCGCACTGTTAAGAAAGTTCTAGAACCCACAACAGATTTTCCAACCTGGGGATCTGGCAAAGGGACTGAGAACTCCCAGGGAATTTGACTTTGGAGGCCAGTGGGATTTGATTACAGAACTTACACAGGTGGGGGAAACAAACAAAACCTTGTGTACATTAGAACCCAGGAGAAAGGAGCAGTGACCCCAAAAGAGACTGACCCAGACTTGCCTATGGGTGTCCAGGAGTCCACTGCAGAAGTGTGGGTTGGCGGCGGCCTGCTGCAGGGTCAGAGGCACTGAGTGTGGCAGCACATGCACAGGATCTTTTGAATGAGATCGCCATTATCTTCATTACCTCCACCACAGTTTGGTCTCAAGTCAAACAGGGAGGGAGTACATCACTGCCCATCAACAGAAAATTAGATTAAAGATTTACTGAGCATCAGTTCAGTAAGTTCAGTCATTCAGTCGTGTCCAACTCTTTGTGACCCCATGAACCGCAGCACGCCAGGCCAACCTGTCCATGACCAACTCCTGGAGTTCACTCAGACTCGCGTGCATCGAGTTAGTGATGCCATATAGGCATCTCATCCTCTGTCATCCCCTTCTTCTCCTGCCCCCAATCCCTCCCAGCATCAAAGTCTTCTCCAATGAGTCAACCCTTCCCATGAGGTGGCCAAAGTACTGGAGTTTCAGCTTTAGCATCATTCCTTCCAAAGAAATTCCAGAGTTGATCTCCCTCACAACGGACTGGTTGGATCTCCTTGCAGTCCAAGGGACTCTCAAGAGTCTTCTCCAACACCACAGTTCAAAAGCATCAATTCTTCGGTGCTCAGCCTTCTTCACAGTCCAACTCTCACATCCATACATGACCACTGGGAAAACCATAGCCTTGACTAGACGGACTTTAACGGCAAAGCAATGTCTCTGTTTTTGAATATAATATCTATGTTGGTCATAAATTTTCTTCTAAAAAGTAAGCGTCTTTTAATTTTGTGGCTGCAGTCATCATCCACAGTGATTTTGGAGACCAAAAAAATAAAGTCTGACACTGTTTCCACTGTTTCCCCATCTATTTCCCATGAAGTGATGGGACCAGATGCCATGATCTTCATTTTCTGAATGTTGAGCTTTAAGC
>SJYW01055718.1:110769-128085 GCA_006410735.1 Raphicerus campestris | reverse complement strand
TTTTTTAAAACAAGCGTCAGTGATCTTCATGGAGTAAAGTATCCTTTAGAAAGTTATTCTGAGTGACATCAGGGACAGTACCACGATGATTTTCTGTTATTTTGATCTAGATTTGAGTTGGAAGGCTGCCTCCAACTGACAGATGATGCAAATTTATGAATACCTAAAATGAGTAATGGGTTTGCCTGGTGGCTCAGCAGAGAGGAATCTGCCTGCCAGTGTAGGAGATGGGGGTTCGATCCCTGGGTCGGGAAGATCCCCTGGAGGAGGGCATGGCTACCCACTCCAGTATTCTTGCCTGGAGAATTCCATGGGTAGAGGAGCCTAGCAGGCTCCCATCCATGGGGTCGCGAAAGAGTCAGACATGACTTAGCGACTAAACAGCAACAAGGGGAGTCTCTTGGGAGCTACAAACGTTCTAAGCCAAGCCAAAACCAAGCTAAAGGTGGATGAGCCAACGTCTCCGCTCACCGCAGTGTCTCTCAGACCTCCCCGTCGTCCTCGTCCATCCTGTGTCTCCCCGACAGCCTTTCTGACACCCCCCGGGCTAGGGCCTGCACCTCTCTCAGCGCCTCTCCTTCCTCTCTCAGCGCCTCTCCTTTCTTTTCAACCAGTTCTTACTGGCGTTTAGAATTCTTGAGCAAAGCCCTTAACAGAACTTTACGGGGAAATACTAGCTGAAAATGTCATAACTCTGTAGGACCATCTGCCAGGACCCAGACTTTCTATCCGCTGGTAACACAGGCTGCGAGTGAAAACTCACTTCTGTCTGTCAGAGGACCTGACTTTTGACTGATATGTGCTACCTACAAGCGCTGGGAGTTCAGACCTTTAAGAAAGGCACCAGCCACTGTGTTGGACGTTTCATACGACCCTATTCTATCCTCACAGTTCAGTGAGGTAGGTATATCACTCGTGCTTTGAAAAACAGATGTCAATGCTCAAAGAGTTAGCAGACCTGACCAAGTTTACAAAGCAAAAAGATTTGGAATTCAAACTGAAATCTGTCCAGCGTGTTATACTATACCATGCTACTTACNTTTTGACTGATATGTGCCACCTACAAGCGCTGGGAGTTCAGACCTTTAAGAAAGGCACCAGCCACTGTGTTGGACGTTTCACACGACCCTATTCTATCCTCACAGCTCAGTGAGGTAGGTATATCGCTCGTGCTTTGGAAAACAGACGTCAATGCTCAAAGAGTTAGCAGACCTGACCAAGTTTACAAAGCAAAAAGATTTGGAATTCAAACTGAAATCTGTCCAGAGTGTTATACTATACCATGCTACTTATCATCTATAAAATTAATGAACCCACACTCCAGTACTCTTGCCTGGAAAATCCCATGGACAGAGGAGCCTGGTGGGCTGCAGTCCATGGGGTTGCGAAGAGTCAGACACGACTGAGTGACTTCCCTTTTACTTTTCACTTTCATGCATTGGAGAAGGAAATGGCAACCCACTCCAAGGTTCTTGCCTGGAAAGTCCCAGGGATGGGGAAGCCTGGTGGGCTGCTGTCTATGGGGCTGCACAGAGTTGGACACGACTGAATTGACTTAGCAGCAAGGATATTATAAAGAAACCCATTGCTATATTTCTCAAAAATACCCGAGCTATAAGCAGCATCAACTTTGTCCACACTTAATTTCACATCAGAGAAATACCTAACTACCTGAGTCAAAGTGTACAAGCCAGATTCCATAATACTAACAAAATGGCTGAACTAAATAGAACAATGGGTAACGGACTGTGGTAAATTACTTGTATCTCAGATTCTCTTGCACTCAAAATATCCACAATTTAATATGATTAGATAGCACAGAAAACTGATGGGAATTTACAGGCAAAGCGCTTCTGCCCGTTGCTAGAGGAGGCCTGACTGCAGACTCCACAGGCCTGACGAATCCGGGGACGCTTACGCTGCTGTCCTCAGGGCCGCAAGAGTCAGGCGCAGCTGAGGGGCTGAACTGAACTGAGGGCTAAAGCTGGCCATCATCTTAAGCACAGAGCATCAGATCTGCTTCTTAAACTGCCAGGAATGCTGGCCTCAAAAAAATCTTTGCCAAAGAAGGCATCTGGGACTGCTACGAACACGCCAGTAAGACAGAATTTAAAAAAGAAGAGAGAACCAGTAGCCAGTTGTCACTCATGACCTGTTCGATTCCAAGTGCTATAGTTCTAACAGTCATTCAAGTGATCTGTTCATCAGATAACAAGAAAAACAGACTCAGAGCTTAATGTAGGAACAATCGGTCTATGTGATGATGACCGTAAGCCTGTGCGTGAGTTACGGGGAGTAAGCGTGTGCACTCTGTCGTGTCCGACTCTTTCCAACCCCACGGACTGCAGCCCACCAGGCTGCTCTATCCATGGGATTTTCCAGGTAAGAATACGGGAGGGGTTGGCATTCCCTTCTCCAGGGGATCTTCCCAACCCAGGGTTCTTCATCACCTGCATTCAGCAGGCAGGTTCTTCACCACTAGCGCCACCTGGGAATCCAATGGGGACTAGGTCTTAGGTAATTCTCTCTCAGGTCTTAACGCTCACCTGTTAGAGAAACACTCCACGGATCGGGGCATTTACTTTTGATGAATGCAGAGTTAAGTGGAGAGGGAGGGGCGGGAAGAATAGTTTAATAGTTCACACAGTTCTAATCTTACTGCAGTCACACAGAAAGCCAATGTTCAACAGACACCAATGCGGATAGTCACCATGTTATTCCAGCGTGCAGAATCTCATCATTACTGAGTTTATGAAGAAACAAGTGTGCTGTGCCTCGGTGTGTGAAACCCAGCATCATTCTCTTAGAAAGTAACGTCGCAGGAGGGGAATCCAGAGCCTACAGGCAAAGGTTGTTCTCAGATACGGTCAGTAGTACCTCACTTCTAGTCCCTGCACAGAACCACAGAGAAAAGGAGACGGCGGTGAGAGAGGCTGGAGAAAGGCCCACAGACGCTCGTGAGGGGTGCGACGCCGGCCCGCTCTCGGGCTGTTGACGGGGCTGCGGCTCCTCTCGCTGTGAGCAGAGCGCTTCTGCTTGCTCTCCGTTTTTAAGGTCACTGCCGCTCCAGCATGGCACTCGCCACACGGAGTCACTGGGAGGGTTTAAGATGCTGACGGAGCCCTGCTGCACGGCGGCAGCGCTGCTCCCATAGCCCGTGTGCAGAGCCGGCAGCAAGCTCCCCCGTACAGCGCCGTATCACTCGGCGTCCACGACCGGCAAACAGCGCAACAGAACTCAAGCCTGGACTTTAAACTCGGGCCTCAGCAGTGAGCGGCACAAGACTCATCTTATTAGATCCCAGGAAGTGAAACTGAGAATGTTTGAGAGGCGCAGTTTTTATCTGCTTCTACCCATTGCCAAAACGACCATAAAATCCTGCCTATGCGTATTTCCCTGAATGCTCAGATCAAGTACTGCCTTAAGTGATGACTGTACAAAAATAATCACATTGACTCAAGAGGTTAAGTTCATTTTAGTTTCATTAAGTTCTGCTTTGTAATCTTTGCCTCATTTTATGAAAGAATTGTTTATTAATTCTAAGTATAAGCCAACCCCTCCCCGCCAATCAGCCAGCCACTGCCCCTCCCTTTCTAAAACCAGCCTCCGACATGCACCTGTGGCCCCCACGCCCCCGTCCCCAGGCAGCCTGCAGCCCATCCAGCCCCAGGCAGGGCCAGGGGGTCAGGCTCACCACAGCACGGACTGGAGTGCAAACAGCAGCGCTTTGAGCCCTTCAGTGGAGTCACAGCCGCGAGGCGTCTAGTGCTGCATCTGACGGGAGGTATCCTGGAAAATTACTGAAATCAAAACGCGCCTTTGTGTTCCTGCTAATAGATGCCCATTTAAAAGTACCTAACTAGAATAGGAACTTTATTTCATATACTGTAATTCTAATGACACTGCAGCTATATACCTAAACACAAGTCCAATGAAGGTGTTTTTTCTATTTTGTATCTAATGAAAGGAAGCCATACACACCCGTATGTTTGTATAATATGGTTGAAAATCTTCACGACGTTGTGGCTAAAATAACTAACGTATCATTCATTCATTCATCTTTGGCAGCGCTGTGTCTTCAGTGCTGCTCCGGCTCCTCTCTGCTGTGGGGTGCGGGGCTCCCCTCCGTTGCGGGGTGTTGGGGAACCCTCTGCTGTGGGGTGTGGGGCTCCCCTCCATTGCAGGGTGCGGGGCTCCCCTCTGTTGCAGGGTGCGGGGGCTCCCCTCTGTTGTGGGGTGCAGGGCTCCCCTCCATTGTGGGGGGCACAGCTCCTCTATGCTGCAGGGTGCAGGGGCTCCCCTCCGTTGCGGGGTGAGGGGGCTCCCCTCTGTTGTGGGGTGCGGGGCTCTCCTCCATTGTGGGGGGCATAGCTCCTCTATGCTGCAGGGTGCAGGGATCCCCTCCATTGCGGGGTGCAGGGGCTCCCCTCCGTTGCGGGGTGCAGGCCGCAGTGGCTTCCCGTGGGGTGGAGCGCGGGCTCTGGGCTCCTAGGCTTCAGCAGCCACAGCGCGCAGGTCTGGTCTGGCGGTTCAAGGGCTCCAGAGCACAGGCTCGGCAGTGGCGGCGCACAGGTTCAGCTGCTCCATGACACGTGGGATCTCTCTGGGTCAGGGACTGAACCTATGTCCCCTGCACGGGCTGGAGGATTCCTGTCCACGGGACGGCCAGGGACGACCCTAACTGTATGCTTGAAATACAAAATATCAGCTTCCGGACTAAAGTTCTCGAGGCATTTTCTAAACTTTCTCCATCCTGATCCTTAACGACTACTCATGTTTAAAGAGTACACTGAAACCAGAAAAGCCTGGGAATTGCTCTGGCTAGAACGAGGCTCTCAGCCCATCGCCGCTGCACTTCATGTGGAAGCGCTAGTGGTCACCATGCAGGACCGCTGTCCTGGGGCTGACATTGCCTGGAAACTGTTGCGGAACGCCCTGATCATATTCTAAGTTTATGCTCTTTGCCANTCGCCGCTGCACTTCATGTGGAAGCGCTAGTGGTCACCATGCAGGACCGCTGTCTTGGGGCTGACATTGCCTGGAAACTGTTGCGGAATGCCCTGATCATACTCTAAGTTTATGCTCTCTGCCGGTAAGACAGGGTAAGTTACCAAGGAAGGGGCCGAGAGCGACAGTGGGAGAAATAAACACAGGTAGGCGGGAAGCCAGTTTCAGGGGAGTGTCAAGGGCTTCTCCGCCACGTCCCAGAACTGGCATGGCCGAAGGAGAACCCTTTTTGAGGGATAAAGGGGACAAAAGGGGAAAGCTAAGAACAGTACAGATTCCCCATAGCAGGGCAGTTGAGAGCACAGGCTTTGCAACCCACTGGGCCAGGGTGCAAAGAAAACGCTTTGTCTCCACTTCACAGACACTTGATCTTAATGAACTCTCTCTGAGCCTCCACATTCTCATCTGAAAAATGAGGATAACAATATTTATCTCATAGATTGTCGAGAATTAAACTGGATTATCCATGAAAACACGCCAAGCAGAGTCCTTGGCAGAGAGTAAAATGAGTCGCTGTGCAGAGGTTGCTACCACTGTTCTTGCTTGGAGGACGTCACCCATACTCCATCCCCAGCCTCCACAGCAGGGACTCACCGCCCTGGGCTCACCTTGCACCACCTTTTCGCCACTTTCCAGCCATCCGGTNACTTGATCTTAATGAACTCTCTCTGAGCCTCCACATTCTCATCTGAAAAATGAGGATAACAATATTTATCTCATAGATTGTTGAGAATTAAACTGGATAATCCATGAAAACACGCCAAGCAGAGTCCTTGGCACAGAGTAAAATGAGTCACTGTGCAGAGGTTTCTACCACTGTTCTTGCTTGGAGAACGTCACCCATACTCCGTCCCCAGCCTCCACAGCAGGGGCTCACCGCCCCGGGCTCACCTTGCACCACCTTTTCGCCACTTTCCAGCCATCCGGTCTTCTTTCCGGGACCTGGTTCCTCCCTTAGGCTCCGCAGGAGCCTCTCTAAACAGAACATCCTCCCCAAAGACACTAACATGATATTCCTTCTACAACAGCCAGGCCACAGCTTCCCCATCACCTCCCGAGAGGCCTCCCTAACCACGCACTCTGCGGGCACACAGTCCCGCTCCGGCAGAAGCCCAGGTCTCCTTGCCGATGGAGCACAAGGCGCGTCTGCTCCTCCTCCTCAGTTGCCCCCTGAGGACCACCTGTCCTGCCACATTAGACCATGGGCTGAAATCTTCAGCGCTGTTCACAGCTGCATCTCTTGCACCCAGAACAAGCCCCAGGTACCAGCAGAAGCAGGAGAGAAGGAGGGAGAAGGGGAGGGAGGCAGAGTGTGAAGGAAGGAAATCTCAGGGTGGAAAAAGGGAATCTGAGGGTTTACAGGTCAACATTGGATTGGCCACAAAGTTCCTTTGGGTTTTGCCAGAACATTTAGGGAAACCTGAACAAGCTTCTCGGCCAACTTGATTCAGTTTGATAGGGACTCGGATTCCTATGTGAGTTGACAGTGAGTGAATTTTTGTACCTAACTGCAGTACTGAAAGGCATGGGATCATGGAAGAAGGGTTTCGGAANTGACCCAGGGATCAAATCCATGTCTCGGTGCTGGGAAGAGGGTTCTTTACCACGAGCACCAGCTGGGAAGCCCATTTCAACCACAGAAACCAATAAAGCCGTCCTTAGGCGGTGGACTCTTGCAAACAGGCAGGGGACAGGACCTGTGGTACTGGGGATAGTCTGCTGCCTCCCTGCCCCCAAAGTACCATCATTCCACAAAAGCAATCAAGTCCTTGGCCCTGACACTCACCTGTCCCTCTTCCCAAACCTTTCCACTGTGCCTCTGAAAACGGTGTTCTCCATTTTTCCCAGGTGGCAGAGCCATGTGAACCATCTGAGGGTTTGTTAAAACACAGCCTGGAGGGTCTCACACCCAGCGTTTCTGACTCAGTCAGTCCCGGGCAGGGCCTGATTATTCCTGTTTCTAACAAGTGCCCAGGTGGTGCTGCTGGCCCAGGGACCACACCTTGAGAATCCCTGCTCCCAGGTTCCCCAATATTATTGGCCAGCTCTATACGACAGNTCAGTCAGTCCCGGGCAGGGCCTGATTATTCCTGTTTCTAACAAGTGCCCAGGTGGTGCTGCTGGCCCAGGGACCACACCTTGAGAATCCCTGCTCCCAGGTTCCCCAATATTATTGGCCAGCTCTATACGACAGCCTCAGTCTCTTTACGGCAGAACATCCCTCTGCTCTCTGGACTCACCCGCATGCACTTCCCTTCTATCCGCCACCTGGGGAGTCCACACGGGCGTTTCTCCTCCCTCGCCCTCCCCTCCAGTGAAACATGGAGTCATGGTATTTGATGACCTGCACGTACTGTGACATGCCCACTTCTACCACCTCCCACCTTACTCCCAACTACCACCTCACTACTTGCCAACAGTGTGCTCCAAACATTTTTCAGAATGCGTGCACAACGATCCTTTTAAGATGAGACTCTTCCTTGCTTAAACCACCCTTCCGAAAGCTCTCCGAGGCCACAGGAGACTCGGCCGGGACGGGTCCCCGCCTTACTCTGCCCAGGCCTCCTCCAGGTCACCACGCCTGCTGTTCCCAGCCTGGGATTCTTTCCCTGTGCAGTCAGCCTGCACTTTTCAAGCCGCAAGGGGCAGCCCCAAGAAAGCCTTTTCTGACCCTCCAGACCAGGCCAAGTTCCCTCTAAAGTGTACTTGTTTCTAACTCTCTGTCTTCACATTAAAAAAATACAAATAATGACATCTATTAGACTAGGCATTTTTCCAAGCCCTTCATACATTTGTTTGTTTAATCCTCACAACCCCCCACAAGCTAGACGCTCTTGGAATTCTCTGCCTTCTCCCCTTTACTAACCACTTGGAGGAGCGGGCCACGCAGCGTTTAGCAGCTAGCCCAAATTCAAGCAGCTAGTGGTGCAGGAGCCAGAGGCACGTTCAGGCCCCGTCTCCGGCCCGTGAGCATGGCCTCTGGAGCGCAGAGCACTGCGCCGGAGCCCGCGTTCACAGCCAGGCCCCACAGACACAGGCCGCACAGAGTCGGGCATTTATTAGGTAAATGAGTTGTTGAAGGAACTGATTACATGGTAGCATAATATTATCTATTATTCACTAGTCTGCATTAAGGCTTATTTCAAAAAAGGGCTTTCTACCCTGCCATCGGTGTTAGCATCCCCAGCTACAGACCTTACCTTTTAACAGCTGTGGTACTACCGTTCTGTGGATCAAGTCCTTTAATTCCTCTCATAGCCGACATTTCAATCTACTTGCTAAACCATTTCACCTATGTGCGTATGTACATAAACAACCGCATAAGTCAGCACAAACAGAACACAGATATTACCATAGTCTAGTCATGAAATCTCTGTGACAATTATTTTTAGAGAGGTATACATATTCTTGTGGAGCATCCTTATATTCCAAGGGGACGGGGCACAGCAGTGATGGAGGGGTACAATACTGTCTTAAATCATCACTTCATTCCATCTATTGAAGTTTTATTATTTTAAGATGTGATGCACATATCCCTTAGAGTCTAAATTCTAATTAAAATCACACTACCCAAACTCAGGAAACATAAAAACTCTTGAAGGTAGAGCTGTTTCCCTTCGCTCTTCAAGCTCTTATTACTATTCTCTATCCACAATCTAGGGACCAAACATATTTCATAAATAATGAGGCATCCTTCATTACACAAACTCAGGAAGCAAACGGACTCACATGGTAGAGAACGCCTGAGGTTAACTTATTTTGAGATTCTAAATTAAAGAGGGCGTGTGCTTTGGTTCTTTGTACAAAAGAGGCACGGGCTGGGGAAAAAAAAAGCTGAGATTTTATGTCTCCTTGGGACAGTGATCATATTTCTAAATCTTTTCATCATCCCTGGACATAGCACCTCATGGACAGCCCATAAAAATTTTGATGCGCTCTTAATGTGTTAATACAGCCAAGACAAAGTTCTCATTCCTGAAGTTTCGTTTACATGTACACTATAAATCTATTTTAGACTATTATGAAACTAGTATTTAAAAAATATGGCCGTCCCATTAATGACATTTGCAGTTTATAGAACACGCACACACGCGTGCACACACACACACACACCCCCATGCGCGCAACCCTGCCTCCACCCAGTCTAAGACCACAAGCCACTATTTCCCAATAATGACATTTGCAGTTTACAGAACATGCGCACACACGCGCGCCCGCGCACACACACACACACACACACACACACACACACACACACACACACATTCGACTCTGCCTCCACCCAGCCTAAGACCACAAGCCACTACGGTCCTCCGTCATCTCCGTCTGCTTCACCGGGCCGGTGCGTCAGTCTGCTTCCCAGCGGCACTGATGTAGCAGGTAGACCAGTCACTTTGCAGAACCGCTTCCGGGGCTGTGTGCGCCGTTTCTTTGTGGTCAGAGCTGTGTTGCACGTCCGGGCAGCAGTAAACCAGAGGCAGCATCACGGTGCCTCCCGTGGGGACAACTGATGGCATCGACAGGAGGTCTGCAGACGAGATGGTGACGCGAGAGCCAGTGCAGTGCTCTGATGATCCAAACGCACTCTGGTCATATACACGTACACCTCGGTTTTTAGGAAATACATGTCAACTTATTTAGAGGTCAAAAGGTACCACGTCCATCACTAGATTTCAAACAGACCAGCCAAATGGACAAAGTGAAACACAACAAGCTTGTCTGTGTTTGTGGACAGAGAGAAAGAAGTATTAAGTAAGTGTGGGACAGCTTCAACATTTGGGGAATGTGACCAAAGGGTACATAAAAATTAATTTTCCTATTCTTGCAACTTCCCATAACCCTGAAATTATTTCAAAATAAAAAGGCAAAAAAAGGGAAAAATAAAAATTAAAAGAAATAAAATGACCAACATCCTACAAGTAATCCCAGGAACCCAAATAACCAAAGTCTTTTAATGAATTATAGTTGGTTTATAATATTGTGTTATCTTCAGGTGTATAAACCAGAGATTCAGATAGTCTTCCATTCCAGGTTATTATACTGAATACAATTCCCATTGTTTTTGTTCAGTTGCTAAGTCAGGTCCAACTCTTTGCGACCCCATGGACTGCCGCACGCCAGGCTCCCGTCCTTTGCGACTACAGTCTATGGGGTTGCAAAGAGTCAGACACGACTGAGCAACTAACGCTTTTACACTGTTCACTTTTTCATAAACATAAATACAAACTTGTATATTTACAGTACTTATTAATTTATTAAAGTGTGATAATGACTTGTGATTCAAATACAAATAAGTATGAATGCCAAAAGCAAAGATATAATGATATTTTTATTAATATAGAAGATATGAAAAACCACAGTAACAGTAAATCTGAGTTTTACAAACCCCTTCAATGCAAGGTTGTTCAAAGTGGAAAGCATCTACAAAGATAAACCAGAAAGAGATTTTTAAAAGACAGGATTAAAATAAATAATCTTGCTGGGAGTCTGCTAAATCATATACTCAAAAAAAAACCCAACAAAATAAAGAAAAGTATATCCATGTGAATATAACCTCCATATTCTTAGCAAATATTATCCTGTACAAAGTAAGTAAGACTCCATCAGTTTTACGTGAACAATTTCTCCAAAAATGAATTCAAAGAGTTCGAGGGAATCATTCCCACACGGAATATTTTACAGAATCCTCTAGAGTGTCTGGAGCTGATGACAACCGGCACTAAAAGAAAAACTGGGAAGCAGGAGGGAAGCAACCTAAATGTCTTCACCAACTTCACAGGAGAAAAATGCTATGCTTAGGATGGTTTTGAAATATATTTAAGTTTTAGAAAAATACAGTTGAATGGGTCAACTAACATTGCAAATATGTAAGGGTCCACACCTCAGTTGGTAAACCATCTGCCTGCAGCACAGGAGACCCGGGTTCGATCCCTGGGTCGGGAAGATCCCCTGGAGAAGGAAATGGCAGCCCACTCCAGTGTTCTTGCCTGGAGAATCCCATGGACAGAGGAGCCTGGTGGGCTACAGTCCGTGGGGTCGCAAAGAGTCGGACGTGGCTGAGCAGCTAACACTTCCACTATTTTCACAAACAGATGACTATTAGATTATTTCAGCCAGGACACCTGCTCAGCCACAGCCAAAAAACCTAGCAGGCTTTGATAAACTGTTATGACAGACACACAGTATTTGGAATGATTCAAGACAGGATAATTTCTGAGACATGACACACAGTCCACGATGCTTTTGATAAACTGCTCACCTTTGCCAGCTCATGCCTTCGCTTTCTTTCTGCCCAAGCCGACTCTACGTGAAGGAATGGTAGGGTGTCTATATGCCTAATGCTGAAACCAGCAGGACACCTCCACATACCCCACGCTGGCCTATCAGAATTAGAAATGGGTGACCTTTGTGCTTCCTGTCTTCTTATTCAGCTCCCTCTCACTGCACGGTGACCCCGACACCTACGCAGCTCATAGAGTCCGCAGAGTCTCTCGGCGCCTAAGCAAGCCGCCCCCACCGGCCTGACAGCTACTTTTTTATGATAAGAGGCTTTTAGTTCTCAGCTAGTTGACTCTGGCATGGCAGTTTAAAAACACATTTTAATTAAAATGATTCCCATAAGACTGAAAACATTTATATAGGAACCAAGGTACTATGTAAAGAATTACAGAAAAAAATCAGGGTGCCAGTAGATAGCAAATTAAGCAAAATGCTTCAGCTTTCACAAGTATGTATTTTTGCCCACCTATGAGAAAAGGAACAGTCATTAAATAAATCTTACTAAAAGATCTCTATTTTCTTCTCTTAACAGTCAACAGGACAGAAAGAATTCTGAGAATGTGGTATACCAAGATTTGCAAGATATTTGCTAAGCTATCCTATGATATTCAAGAGAGAGATGTAGGTGGATCTTTAGTTAACTGAAGGACCAAACTCAAACAGTACTAATTAATAGTCTGAGATCAAGTTGCAGCTTGTAAAGTGTGACATGCTTTGAACCTGGTCCAGCCCCTTTTAACACTTATCGGGTATTTTCACGAAAGAACAAAACACGCATGCCACGGAGCTCGGACGCCCGTGAACGTCAGAATGAATCTTTTAAAGAAGTTTGTAAAGAAATGAAAAATACAATAAAACACAATGAATTCTTCCAGGACCTTTCAAGGTCTCAGTGTACTTCAGATCCTGTGCCAAGAATCTGGTTTATAAAAATTGTAAAAATTTGGCAGATCTGACTCACAGACTATCTTTTCTTAAAAAAAATTTTTTATACAGTTTTTAAAGGCTACTTTCCATTTTTAGTTATTTCAAAAGATAGGCTATCTTCCCCGTTTGTACAATATATCCTTGAGAACACCTTACACCCAGCAGGTTACACCTACCACTCCCCAACCCATGCTGCCCTCCCCGCTTCCCCCCGGCAGCCACTGGCTTGCTCTCTGTCCCTGTATAAGCTGTTTCGTTTCATTCACTCATTTGTGGTGGTGTTCAGATTCCACAGATCAATGGTATCATGTAGTGCATGTCTTTCTCTGACTTATTTCACTTAGCATAAAACCCTCCAAGTCCATCCATGTGGCTGCAAGTGGCAAGATTCTGTTTTTATGGCTGAGTAGTATTCCCTCGTGGGCGCACATACACCACGCCTTCTTTATCCATTCATCTGTGGATGGACATTTAGGTTGCTTCCGCGTCTTGCCCATTGGAAATTCCACTATTATGAAGATGGGGAGCGTGTGTCTCTTCGAATTAGTGGCCTGGCTTTTGTCTTCTATATATGCCCATGGGAGGGGCTGCCGCGCCACGGGCAGCTCTGCTGTTAGTTTCTTGAGGCGCCGCCATACCGCTCTCCGTGGGGGCTGCACCCACTCGCACGCCCGCCAGCAGGGCGGGAGGGCTCCCTTTCTCCACATTCCTGCCAACACTTGCCCTGCGCCCTTTCTGGTGATGGCAATTCTGACAGGTGTAAGGTGACTGCGGTTTTCATTTGCATTTCCATTATGAACATGATGCTGAGCATCTTTTAATATGATCTCAGGCTCATTTTACACTTTCCCTCCCTACACCTGGAATCAGCTTCTTCTCCAGGGAACTCTGCTATCGTTCAGTGGGGAAAGGTACCAGCAAGCTCTGGGCGTGGGCATACTCATTGCTCTGGGAACGGCCTTTTTATGTGGATGGAACAGGAACTGAAATATCATGAGTGCATACTGATGGTAACAGTTCAAACTGGACAGTGTAGGATTTTTCCCTAACTTCTTTCATTTTATAACTTTTATTTCATTTGTAACTTTCTGTTACACTGAATACCTTGAGTTCCAATAACATGCTTATCTGTTTTTATACATAAACATTAAATATTTTTTAAGTTGCAATACTACTATTATTAGTCACAACGAAATTACCGAACAAAGTTGAAGACTTCTGTGCAGTTTCATGCCCTTAAAATGTGACTCACTAAAGACTTCTCACTTTTTCATATACCAGATTTCCACATGTTCTTGGTATACTCTAAGATTTTATTTTCTGTTCTATTCTGATCTATTCTGTCCAGGGATGACTGAACCTTAATAGGTATGTGATAAATCAAATGAATCTCTAACTGAACGTGGGGAACAGCAGACACAGTTTCTGATAGAAAAGCCTCGAACGGTTTCTCTTCTTTCTTTCAGTGTTCATTGATTTTCCAGTACCCACTCTGGCAAAGGAACACAGCTAAACCTTTCAAGTTTCGGTTTAAAGTCGCAAAGGCAAAATAATCTTAAACTTTTGGGAAGACTTGAAACTGAAAAGCATGAATTAGGCATCCAATTCAATCAGTATCAGCACTTTATATACATGAAAATTTCACTTCTGTAAACTATAAAAATTCGTGTATTGTTTTCAATTTTTTAAAAACAAAGTTCAGATAGGAACTACTCAGGTTTTCCAAAGGAGAGAAATTTGCTTTTGTTTATCCTGGAGCAGAGTTTAAAATACAAACAGCTTTCAAAGTAAGCTGAATTCAAAGAATACCATCAACAAACTTGGAGAGAAAGCAAGTATCCCTTGAATAGCTTTCCTGAAAGAAGTGATTTACTTGAGAGAATTAATAAAGATAGCTTTGTTTAGTGTTACAAAATGGCATAAAGAAAACAGCAAAATGATTGTACAAGGAGATGACACAATTCTTTATAAAAAACTTTTCTAAGTTCTGCAATGAGTCAGTTTAATACGAGACAATGAAATAATAACAGACATCAAAACCAATCATGAAAATAATCTACCACCTCTGATGTTTGCCTTCTTAGTGTTTCCATTTTCTTTCAAAAATACCAGCTTAGTATTTAAGTAGAATGGGAGCTGACAAAGTCAAAGTATTACATTTTCTAATATATAAAATATTTCATTAGTATCAGAGTATTAATACGCAGCTCTTCACTAAATGATGAACTATTACATGTATTTTAAAGCATTATTATTAAAAGCTTGAAGATTCCTCAGGTATTTTAAAAGTAACTTGCATTTCAGTAAGAATGCATTTGTAAATAGACCATGATAATGCCATAAAGCTTTTAGTGAGATCTCTTCTCCCTTACAGAGAAGGCAGTGGCACCCCACTCCAGTACTCTTGCCTGGAAAATCCCATGGGCGGAGGAGCCTGGTGGGCTGCAGTCCATGGGGTCGAGAAGAGTCAGAAATGACTGAGTCACTTCACTTTCACTTTTCACTTTCATGCAATAGAGAAGGAAATGGCAACCCACTCTAGTGTTCTTGCCTGGAGAATCCCAGGGACGGGGAAGCCTGGTGGGCTGCCATCTATGGGGTCACACAGGGTCGGACACAACTGAAGTGGCTTAGCAGCAGCAGCAGCAGCTTTTCCCTTAACGTCCTAAAGATAACGGCTTTCTATGACCAGAAGTATCAGACAACAATGTTAATTAGCATATAGAATATCCCCCAAACAACAGTATTTTAAAAGAGCCTGGCAGTGAGAATTCCACTTGTGAAATATGCTACATATTTTACTGTCAACAATAAAAAATAATTACAGTGTAATTACAGCAGCAGGCAAATGCTGAGAAATGCTGTTTAAACGGTGTAACCGGCCCTTATTTACCAATAGTTTTGTAGCACTCCACAAATGATCATGAATCAAGACTGCAAAGAATGGGCACGAAGTGCAGGTTCCTACAGCCTTAATTTCTTTGAAAAACCGCTGGCAGTTTTTCTCAGGTAGCTGAAGATTATCAGGNTGTTTCCATTTTCTTTCAAAAATACCAGCTTAGTATTTAAGTAGAATGGGAGCTGACAAAGTCAAAGTATTACATTTTCTAATATATAAAATATTTCATTAGTATCAGAGTATTAATACGCAGCTCTTCACTAAATGATGAACTATTACATGTATTTTAAAGCATTATTATTAAAAGCTTGAAGATTCCTCAGGTATTTTAAAAGTAACTTGCATTTCAGTAAGAATGCATTTGTAAATAGACCATGATAATGCCATAAAGCTTTTAGTGAGATCTCTTCTCCCTTACAGAGAAGGCAGTGGCACCCCACTCCAGTACTCTTGCCTGGAAAATCCCATGGGCGGAGGAGCCTGGTGGGCTGCAGTCCATGGGGTCAAGAAGAGTCAGAAATGACTGAGTCACTTCACTTTCACTTTTCACTTTCATGCAATAGAGAAGGAAATGGCAACCCACTCTAGTGTTCTTGCCTGGAGAATCCCAGGGACGGGGAAGCCTGGTGGGCTGCCATCTATGGGGTCACACAGGGTCGGACACAACTGAAGTGGCTTAGCAGCAGCAGCAGCAGCTTTTCCCTTAACGTCCTAAAGATAACGGCTTTCTATGACCAGAAGTATCAGACAACAATGTTAATTAGCATATAGAATATCCCCCAAACAACAGTATTTTAAAAGAGCCTGGCAGTGAGAATTCCACTTGTGAAATATGCTACATATTTTACTGTCAACAATAAAAAATAATTACAGTGTAATTACAGCAGCAGGCAAATGCTGAGAAATGCTATTTAAACGGTGTAACTGGCCCTTATTTACCAATAGTTTTGTAGCACTCCACAAATGATCATGAATCAAGACTGCAAAGAATGGGCACGAAGTGCAGGTTCCTACAGCCTTAATTTCTTTGAAAAACCGCTGGCAGTTTTTCTCAGGTAGCTGAAGATTATCAGGTAGTTTGGAATACATGTGTAATACACATTCCATCCATCTGAAGCTCAGTTTCAAGTTTTCATTCTTTGTCCTCTTTATTAACTATTCTTCCCAGAAGCAGTCATTNGCCTTAATTTCTTTGAAAAACCGCTGGCAGTTTTTCTCAGGTAGCTGAAGATTATCAGGTAGTTTGGAATACATGTGTAATACACATTCCATCCATCTGAAGCTCAGTTTCAAGTTTTCATTCTTTGTCCTCTTTATTAACTATTCTTCCCAGTAGCAGTCATTGTAAAGGAAATTAATGGTAATTTTTGTCCAAATGCCTGTTTCATTATCTATTAATCTTGTTATTTATTTGTATCTTGTTACTTTTGAAAAGGAAATGGAATGCGTGACAGTCATTAAAGGTAAATCATTGAAAATCCCATTAAAAATCATGTGGTCATTACAATCTGAGAGCTGGATGTAACAAGACCACTTGAAGGAAGGAGAGGGAATGGGACCTGCGTCAGAACACAACAGCCTCAGACAGACACCGGGCTAAGGGAAAGGCTGCCTCTGCGCCCAGCCGCGCGTACTTCTGTCCAGGAACTTTATCAGGTGGCGTTTTTAGTGGCAGAAAGCGTAGTATTTAGTACCCAGGAAGCCACTTCTGGGTGCCAAGCAAATGTTTTTCACTAACGCTTAAAGTCACTTTCGAAAAGTTTAGAGAAAACCACCACTTTACAAAGACTCCTCTGGCATTTTCCAAAAGGGATGACGGGGAGTGAGGAACACACACCGTGGATCCCACTCGCAGAGCAGGTGACTGGCGGGGGCCCACCGCGGCGCCGGGCGCTCTGCTGGGCACTCTGCGGTGACCCCAGGGGAAGGGGCCAGAAATGAGGGGACGTGTGCACACGCGCAGCCGATGCCCCGTGCCGTGCGCCGAAACTTGCAGGACGCTGTGAAGCGACTGCGCCCCCAGAATCGCAGAGAGGAGGGGGACAGGGCTGCGCGCTGCCAGGGCTGCAAAACCCAGCTGCGTGCTTCCCGACACGTGAGGAGAGTGTTCAGCAGAAAGGAGGCCTGTGAGAAACACTGGCAAGAGTGTGCCGGGCGACCCCTGCCTCTTGCTTCCCTGCCCCGCCTGCAAGGCCCACCCTCAC
>SJYW01055718.1:23296-100680 GCA_006410735.1 Raphicerus campestris | reverse complement strand
GGAAAGGCCCCACAGTAATGAATTCCTGGAAAGATCAACCTAGGAATCCAAATAGCACTGAAGAGCAACCTTATTATACAGCAGAGTGCAGTTCAGTGTTCCAAAGTCGGGCCCTCAGCCATCCAAAAAAGTTTTACAAGCATGTTTAACTTAGTTTGTATGGTAAGAAAAAGGAGAGAGTGCTGTAAACTAGTAAGATTTCTGTTAAAAAGAAACTGTTTAAGAAAAAAGACAGTCTGAGTATTTCCTCCTCCCCCCCACCTTCTTCCTTTCTGTGACAAAGAAGAATCGCATTTCTACCGTGCCAGACCTGGAATGGATGCTGTGGAGACAAAAGCGAGTCAGCTGTGGTCTCAAGTGTCTTGAGTCCGCTGTGGAGTGGTTCAAAGACACACATGGGAAAGAACCCAGACCCCACTGAGGAGGTGACTGGTTGTGCTCCAGGTACTACTGAGGAGCACAGAAGCAAGAATAATGAAATGGTCCTGAGGAAGCCGAGAAGACCTCTCCCAGCCATCATAGCAGGCTTTCCAGTTAACACGGCAACTCCAGTGAGCTCAGATGAAGGAGGCGTGACTGTTTCTGGGAAGATCACTAGCTTGGGGTTTACCACGGTCATTTCTACAGCATTCCAGCCTGTTCTTCACCACAGAAAAAAACAAAAGCTATTTCAGACTGAAGATGGACCGATTTATAAATTTTGTAGGAAGTAGTACAAACTCCTCAGAAGAAATTCATTTTCATAAGTTGAAGATATTGCTGGATATTCTTTATATAACCATGGCCACTTTACATAAAATCACCTATTTGAGTGTGAAGCATGGGTAATACAGAGAACCATCTATATCACTTTATGTAATCTAAAATTTTTAATAGTTCTTATACAAACTTTTATTTCATACAGAGTAGGTATTTACTTTCTGAGGATTATTCCATGAAAAGGCTCCTTAAAGTGCAATCACTGAAAACTAGGATAAAACAGAGAAAATTGTGAAAATTATAAACTAAAAACGAATAGAAAAATAAGCTGATTTTCAGTCAGGTAAGAAAACCTCTGCCAAACTGAAGCAGTGTTCTAACTAGCAGAACAGTGAAAACAGACTACATTATTGTCATGATTTTAGTATGCCTGGTAACACATTGTTGGGCTTTTTATTGCATGGTTGGTTTCTACAGTATGATAAGCACACGATTTTTTACAAGAAATATGAAAACGCGCCACCATTTTTAGGGCTCCTCTCAGTCCGCTGACAGTCAGGTCGCTCTGCAGGCCTATTCTGCTGTCGTCCTTGCTGGCAGCTGGGGGCTTGGAACATGATCTCAGCAGTTCTTCATAGCTTCAGTTCCGTTCAGGAAATCTTCTGAAAACTTCCAGTTTCACTTTACAGTCGAATTAAACTTGACATGTATTTGCTGAGAAACTAAAGTCTTTGATAGGATGAGTGTCTATATAGACAGGCATTGGTATTTAACAGAACTAATGTTTGTGTTAGGACTAATTTTGTAAGTGGTCACTTCATTTTGTGATGGCATGTTTGCCTAAGCAGTTTTTTCTTTCTTTTTTTTTTTTTTTTGAACTGTGGTGTTTCTTGAGAGTCCCTTGGACTGCAAGGAGACCAAATTAGTCCATCCGAAAGGAAATCAGTCTTGAATAGTCATTGGAAGGACTGATGCTGAAGCTGAAACTCCAATACTTTGGCCACCTGATGTGAAGAACTGACTCACTGGAAAAGCCCCTGATGCTGGGAAAGACTGAAGGCAGGAGGAGAAGGAGATGACAGAGGATGAGGTGGTTGGATGGCATCACCGACTTGATGGACGTGAGTTTCAGTATGCTGCAGGAGTTGGCGATGGACAGGGAGGCCTGGCGTGCTGCAGTCTACAGGGTGGCAAAGAGCCGGGCAGGGCCAGGCGGCGGGAGTGAGCTGGGTTCTGCCAGGGGCCACTTCACTCTGTGGGGGTCCGCGGGGTGGCAAACAGCTGGGCAGGGCCGAGCGGCAGGAGTGAGCTGGACTCTGCCAGTGGCTATTCACTCTGTGGGGGTCCACGGGGTGGCAAAGAGCCAGGCAGGGCCGGGCGGCGGGAGTGAGCTGGGCTCTGCCAGTGGCCATTCACTCTGTGGGGGTCTTCGGGGTGGCAAAGAGCTGGGCAGGGCCGGGCGGTGGGAGTGAGCTGGGCAGGGCCGGGCAGCGGGAGTGAGCTGGGCTCTGCCAGGGGCCACTTCACTCTGTGGCGGCTTTTCTTTCCCTGTGCAGTTGTTCTGGAGGAGATATTTTTTTTAACTGTAGGAACCGATATCATTTATTTCTTAACACTTAATAGAATATTTCATTTAATCTCTTGTAATTATCTTTATTGCTATATACAGAGCTCTATAAAAATTATAACCCTAACAGAGACAGCGCCTAGATTGTGACGGAAGATGAGAGGCGGTGGCGGCAGCCGTTACAGAGGCTCCTGCTGCGCCCTCCACTGGGCAGCGTGTGCAGCCGTGCTCCCCAAGGTCAGGGCCAGTCTCCCCGCCCCCTCAGGGAAGGAGTCAGGAGAGTCAGGCAGGCGGGGAGGGTCCTGAGAGCCAGAGACGAGCGAGCCCAGCCCTCAGGTCTGTGCTCTGCACCACAGTGCCTTCCCTTGGTATGAAGAATCTCTTCAGAGTTTAACTATGGTCTTGGTGCATACGAAATGAAATCCATAAAAGCTCGGTCAGTCCATGCTGTAAACATACACTTCTATATTTTCTCTGCGTCGGCTATTCAGAGCCTAGTAAAAACGTTTCCTGCTCAAGCACTCTCTCGATGTTTGCTACTGAGAGGGATTCCACAAATACATACTCATCTCAGCAGACACATGAGGCAGAATAGAAGGAAAGCTACGGAGTTGGCGTTATTAGATCCCCAGTACAAACCCCATGGCTCAGACGGTACAGTGACTGCCTGCAAGGCGGGAGAGAAGGAAACGGCAACCCCCTCCAGCACTCTTGCCTGGAGAACCCCATGGACGGAGGAGCCTGACAGGCTACAGTCCATGGGGGTCGCAAACTTTTCACAAAGAAAAAAGACTACCTGACCTCATTAAGTACACCTACTACTACTATTAGCTTCTTATTATTTTCAAAGTGTCTGTTTAGTGGAGCCTGTGATTGCCACTGAACTGCCATTATTTTACAATGTATATTTTTCTATAACCCATTACTCTACAATACCAGGATTTGTTTTTGATTTAGTCATGAGCTGAAAGAGGAGATACAGATATTTTATAGCCTTTTATAACAGCAGAATCTGGGATTTTATACGGTGAGTTTTCAGTTGTTTGAATATTTTATTTCTCATTCAAAGAGCAGCTTTCATCATGGCCTTTGGCCAAAGATTCTGTTTTTATTGTTAAAAAAATAATCTCTTCAACATCAAACAGTGTATGAGGAAGGAGTCTAAAATTAGCCTNATTACTCTACAATACCAGGATTTGTTTTTGATTTAGTCATGAGCTGAAAGAGGAGATACAGATATTTTATAGCGTTTTATAACAGCAGAATCTGGGATTTTATACGGTGAATTTTCAGTTGTTTGAATATTTTATTTCTCATTCAAAGAGCAGCTTTCATCATGGCCTTTGGTCAAAGATTCTGTTTTTATTGTTAAAAAAATAATCTCTTCAACATCAAACAGTGTATGAGGAAGGAGTCTAAAATTAGCCTGGTAGGCCACACACACAGAACTGTGTGGTCCCAGGAGTAATGGCCTTCCTAGAAAAACGCCTCGTAAGATGAGTAAAACTTCAGAAGCTTTTGCTTTATTGTCTTGGTTTGTTGTGTTTTTTAGAAAACTGTTGTCCTCCAGCATGAATGACCAAATAAGGATGTACTTTGTACATACAGCCACAATGCGTCGCTGAACTGGTTTCTCACATTTTCTCCTAACAGAAACCATGGGATCACGCTCTTGAAAGCCGTCGGGATCTTGCCAGTGACTAGTTCACATACACACCATCACACTGTTGGTGTAACGCATCCCCGAGGCCAGCTCTGTGGCTGTTTCCCGCGCCGCAGGAACCACCGAGCCTGCCGAGGCCTTAGGCGCACTCTGGGGACAGGGCCTGGGAAACGCAGCCGCCGCCACTGATGGCAGCCCGCCACCACGCCTGCTTCTCTGGTCTGAACGCAGTTCTGTCTCGTGTTAAGAGGCAGGCATCACGGTCCCTCGAGTTGCCTACTTGGGAAGTAAGGTACAGAAGGGGGACATTTCGCTTCACTGCATCCAGGGGTCGCTCTAGAAGCCTGAGGCCTGGCCTGGCCCCATCTGAGCCTAGTTAGTGTAACTGCAGCAGCGGTTTGATCTCTAAACCCAGCATCCACACTGAGAATTTCACATCAATTTTAGATTCGCTTTATATCACCTTTAAAAAATTCTCTCAAAAAGAAAAAATGAAAAGTCCTCACTTTTTGGAAACAGGTTTAGTACCACAACAGGTGTCACAAAAAACCACTCCTAAATCCAAGCCAAGTGGGAAAGAGAAAACTACAAACATCTTCACTGGACACATGAGAAAGTGGTCGCTCAGTCGTGCCAGACTGTGCGACCCCGTGGACTGTAGCCCGCCAGGCTCCTCCGTCCCTGCGATTCTCCAGGCAAGAACACTGGAGTGGGCTGCCATTTCTTTCTCCAGAGGATCTTCCCCACCCAGGAACTGAACACAGATCTCCCGCGTTGCAGGTGGACTCTTTATCGTCTCAGCCACCAGGGAATCCCTGGACACATAGATTTGGGCAAATCTTCCACTACAGGTCATCGGGACTCATAAATGTGATGGTATCGACAAGAGCGCCACTGAGAAGAGAACCAGCCTGCTGGAGACGGGAAAGGGGTCCTTCAAGTCTATTTCAGCTTCAGCCACGCCAACAGCTGAATTCAAGGGCAGCATCACTGCTGGTGTCTCCCTGCGGCAATTCAAGGCCAGCAAGGATTATGTGGCCATCACTGACACCTCCAGACGCAGAGACTCTCACACACAGGACGGCGGGCACACCGCAGGCTGGCTGAGCGGCTCTCCCTGGTGCTGGGAGTGCAGAATGCAAAGCCGGAGAACGGGCAGACCCCGCGACACGCTCTTCACAGACATACACTGGGTATAAAGCAGCTCACTGTTACCAAAATGGATTCCTGCAGCCACCACGCGGCCAGAAGAAAACCAAGGAGATCAAAAGGAAGTCAGCACCCACATTCAGAAAACCGGCTTCACCCCTGACACAGCCTGTGTGTCAGCTTCTGGCCGGAATGGTGATGACACGCCGGAGTCAAGGACGAACCATGGCTCAGGAGGTAGGAAGTCACCAGGAAGATCACCAGTGAAAACGGGAACTGGTGGGGCTGCGCTGCTGGACGCTGCGGCCTGCAGGCCAGCACCAACACGGCCCGCCACCAACACGGCCCGCCACCAACACGGCCCGCCACCAACACACCCCACCTCAGGGATGGCCAGAAAGCCAGCGGCCAGGCTGGTGCTGCCCCCATGGAGACCTGTGTTCTCGAGTCCAGCATGGCACTGCCATCGGCCTTGTACGTGAGATAAAGCCTGTTAAAGTGCACCGTGAAGCTTGGAGTGAAGCTCTTTTCTGGGGAGGGTGCAGGCGTCAATGCCAAGAGCTGGCCTGTCAGAGATGCTCATCTCAGCAAAGGCAGCATGGCTTCAACAGCAAAGCAAGCCCCCAACGGGAGTGGCTGGCTTCAGGCTCAGGGAGCTATCCTGAGCCGCCCGGGGACAATCAGCCACGGCCGGGCATCTGTGCTGGGCTGTCACACAGCTCACCCTGCTCGTATGTTCGCTGAGCTCAGAGAAAAGCTTGCCTGCCCTTCGGGGAAGAAGCTGGAGGGCGGCCCCAAACTCAGGATCTGGCGGCGCTGCTCGGGCTGCTGCGGCCCCCAGTGAGCCTGCGGTGCTGACGGCTTCTCTGAACACCTCCCTCTGGGCCGCTGCGCTGTTCCTCGCGCCAGGGGGCACACAGCTGCTGCGGCGTCCTCACGGCAGCGGGCAGGACGGCAGCGCGAGCTGTCAAGGGCACCAAGCCTGCTCCAGGGCCTGGAAGGCCAAATGAGTATTACCCCCAGCACTCGGCCCCCGGGCTTAATCAGTGACAGAAGAATGCTCTCAGAGCTGCTTCTCCTGACTGGCCATTTACGCTTAATAGTGGAAGAGGAGTGAATGATTACAGTGCGTCACTAAGCCTCCAGAGGAACGCAGAGTGCTCTGAGGGTCATTTGTTCATGTGTGGGGCGGATTTATTAGTTTTTTAAATCAGTACTTTCTAATGGAAACAACCTGACCAAACCCTGTCAGAGGATTTTGAGAGCCATTAAAACAAAGTTTAACGGGGGAAAAACCCTCTCAAATCTCTTAGATATTTTATATCTGTTGCCTTTTTAGATACTAATAGCCCTACGTAGGAAGGGTAAAATGTAAGCTCTTTCCATTGTTAATTACTATTTTACAGCTGTGAAAATTTCTCNAAACAAAGTTTAATGGGGGAAAAACCCTCTCAAATCTCTTAGATATTTTATATCTGTTGCCTTTTTAGATACTAATAGCCCTACGTAGGAAGGGTAAAATGTAAGCTCTTTCCATTGTTAATTACTATTTTACAGCTGTGAAAATTTCTCCAAAGCTCTATCAACTCAGTTGTCGGAACACACTTCTGCTCTACTCCATATTTTGTTCCCCCCTTTTTTAACCAAAAGAAAGATACTTCCTGAATTTTATTTTTTTTAAAAAATGAAGTGCAGTTGATTTATAATGTTGTGCTAATTTCTGCCATAAAACAAAGTGATTTAGTTATCTATCTATATCCATACATACACACACACACACACACACACATTCTTTTCCATTATGACTTATCACGGCTTCCCTGGTAACTCAGTGGTACAGAATCTGCCTGCAATGCAGGAGATGCCGGTTTGACTCCTAGGTCAGGAAGATCTCCTGGAGAAAGAAATGTCAATCCCAACCAGTATTCTTGCCTGGAAAATCCTAGGGACAGAGGAGCCTTGTGGGTTACCGTCCATGGGGTAGCAAAGAGTTGGACTTGACTTGCTGACTCAACAACAACAACAAATGGCTTATCACAGGATACTGAACATAGTTCCCTACGCTAAAGAGCCAGACACACCTGAGCGACTGAACTGAACTGATGCTATACAGCACGGCCCTGCTTATTTTCACGCCTCCTGTACACACTAGCTTGCATCTGTTCACCCCAAAGCCTCAGTCTTTCCCTTCTGCACCCCCAGGCTCCCCCGGCAAGCACCAGTATGCTCTCTAGGCCCATGATTCTGTTTCTGCTTCACGGGTTCTGTTTCTGCTTCACGGGTACGTTCATTCATGGCATATTTCAGGTTCACATATAAATGATATCATACTGCATTTGTTTTCTCTGACTTACTTCATTTAGGATGGTAATCTCCAGCTTCATCCACGTTGCTGCAAATGGTAGGATTTCATTCTTTCTGATGGCTGAGTAGTATTCTATTATACACACGCACACAGCCCCATCTATTATACACACGCACACACCCCCGTCTATTATACACATGCACACACCCCCGTCTATTATACACATGCACACCCATCTATTATACACACACACACACAACCGTCTATCACACACACACACATCTATTATACACACACACACAACCGTCTATTACACACACACCCATCTATTATACACACGCACACACCCCACGTCTATTTTACAAACACACCCCACCCCCGTCTTTATCCATTCCTCTGTTGTGGACGCAGAGGCTGTTTCCCTGTCTTGGCGATTGTGAACAGTGCTGCTGTGGACACAGGGGAGCATGAATCCCTCTGGATTCGAGTTCTGTCTGGATGTCTGCTCAGGATGGTGGGATCACAGGGCCCGTCTATATTTAGTTTTCAAAAGCAAGGGTTTTCTTTGTTCGGCTTTGCTTTGATTCAGTGACCCTAAGGATGCCGCATCTTTAGTGCTTTCTCTTACCCTGTCTACACGCCTTGTAAAGTGTTCTGTCTTTTCTCAGTCTTATCACTGCTCCACCAGATCGCCCTTCCTGACTNTTCAGTGACCCTAAGGATGCCGCATCTTTAGTGCTTTCTCTTACCCTGTCTACACGCCTTGTAAAGTGTTCTGTCTTTTCTCAGTCTTATCACTGCTCCACCAGATCGCCCTTCCTGACTGTCCTCAGCTTGCCGGGCCCTGCAGCCCAGGCCTTTCCTGCGCACGCCCCGCAGTGAGCCACCCTGACGGCAGGGGGCGCCTCCCAGCAGCTAACGGTGACACACAAAACCTGGAGAGGCACGGACTCTGGCAACAGTGGTCACGGAGATAATTAAGGAAACATTTAGTTTCTGAATTTAAAATGAAGTAAANCAGCTGAAAGGTTGGTATCAGAGCAACTCTTGCCCTTCTGAATTACGGAGGATCAGTTCAGGAAGGGACAGATCACTTATAAAACACAACAGCTTACAAATATCACTTAGAAATGTCTGCTGGTACTTTTTTCTTCCAAAGAGAATTCAGTTCACAGACAATTTATTCTTTTTGGGAGCTCGAGTCATCAAGTCCTGTCAGATAAACTGACTTTTAGATGGAAATAAAGGTGCTTTCCTCGGTACCCTGCTGGTTATGTTAACACTGTTAGACAGCAGTCTCCCAGTGTCTCAGGCCTCTGCGACCTGGAGGCTGAGGGAAGACGCGGGCTGAGCAGGAGCGTGGTGGGCGGCTGCAGCCACAGGGCCCCGCCGGCCTCCACGGTCCTCCTCCTCACTCCCACCCTGGGCAGGACTCGGCAGGGCCTCACTTCCGTCCTTTCTTTGTGTAACAGTGGGCATCTGCTAATCCAGAACTTCCGCTCCATCCCCCTCCCCCTCGGCCCTCTGGCAACCGAGGCCTGCTCTCCCTGTCTGTGAGCCTGTCTCTGTTTGTAGACAGCTTCATCTGTGTCATTTCAGATTCCGCATATAAATGTGCCATGTTCCGTGTCTCGGTCTTACTTCACTCGGTGTGATCACCGCCAGGTCCACACATGTTGTCGCAAAGACCATGGTTTCATTCTTTTTATGGCTGAGTAGTATTTCACCGTGTGTATCTGTGTGCGTATACGTGCGTGCACACACATGTATATGTATACACATACACACGTGTGTGCACATGTACACACGTGTATATATGCGCACACATGTGTGTGTACACACACCACACACCTTTATCCATTCCTCTCTCAGTGGACGTTTCGGCTGTCTCCACATCCTGACTGTTGTAAACAGCGCTGCTGTGAACACGGGGCGCACCCATCTTTTTGAATTAAGAGTACAGTCAGACCAGAAGGCACCTCTACTGTCAGTTTTGGGGGGCCTCCAGACTGTTCCATAGTGGCTGCATCAGTTTACATCCCCACACACTGTGCAGGAGGTAAATAACCCATGTTTTTAAAACAGTGGCTATCTCTTCAGATATTTTATACTTATTGATAATTCTCCAGGATTAACAACTTTATTATCTACAGCTTACAAAATGTTTAACACAATAACATAATTTAAATTATGTTACAGGTACTCCTACTTTAAAAAGCTAAGTGCCTGCCTTTACTGTGAGCAAAGTGAATCACAGCCTGTGAAGACGGCAGAGGCCAGCAGGAAGGGGAAAGCCGCTCTTCTTTCCAGGCAAGGACTCAGCCAATAAAAGCCACGGGCCCTCTCTATTCCAGCCCTCCCAGCCGTTTCTCCCTCCGAAAGAGCGTTTTATTTCCCCGGCCGGGGCCTTTGCAGGTGGCTTGTGGCTCGCTATGGTTGTGGACTGTGAGCTGCAATTCTCTGCTAATCATATGAGCTCTTCTTTGCGGGGGAAATATCTGGCAGGCAGTGTGTTTCAGGTCAACATGAGTTTCCTTGAATGTATGTAATTAAAATCCATGGCTTGAGTAGCATTCAGGATTACAAACGCACGGAAATCATACATTTCAAAACAAACAGCTGTATATGTTTACTGTGTTTTTCTACAGTTTCTTTACACTTTTAAAAGCATGTGCGAAGGACCAGACGAGAGAAGAAGTGGTATGTACTCTTTTTTTTTTTCCCACTAAATTGCTAGAAGGTCAGCCCTTCATTGTGCCAGGAGGGAAGAGGTAACTGGTATAGACATGTATAAACCGTGAAGGTACTGCAGTCCAAGTTAAAGACTTTATATGCTTTACCTGAAGGCCAAAAAGAGCAGTTGATGGGTTTGGGGTTTGGACACAGTGAATTTAAAGTGTCAGGGGAACATCTGTGTGGAAATATTCCCTAGACAGTTGAACACACACACTAGCAAATATACGAGAAAAGCTATAGATTAGGAGTACAGATTTGGAAGTCCTGCAAACAGATGATGATTAAACATCAGAAGTAGCTGAAATCACCAACGAGCATCAATATACAGAAAGAGAAAGAGATCAACTGGCTTCTAAGAGATAAGCAGAGGCTTCTAATCTCCCCTTAATCATAACTTTTAAACACCTGCCCTACTCCAATACAAATTTGAAAATAGAGTCCAGAATGTCCAAACAGCTCCATACCTGCCTTAATGGGAACCAGCCTTCTCCTCACTGCTGGATCACGTCATCCTATGATTTCAGTGGCAGACATTATCTGTACCCTCTGTTCATTTTTACAAGCTACTGTTTTAGAATCACCTTCTTTTAAACGGCTTTTTTGCAAAGGGATCATGTAATACTTGACTATTTCATCACCTTATCTCCTCAGTCTCTTCCATTCTGCTTAATTTATGGTATGCATTCACAGTGGCTGGAGTGCCCCAGCGGCTCAGTGGTCAAGCATCGCCTGCCGACGCAGGAGACTCTGGAGACAGGCCTTTTCGTGCTGTTCATGGGGTTCTCAAGGCAAGAATGCTGAAGTGGTTTGCCATCCCCTTCTCCAGTGGACCGCGTCTTGTCAGAACTCTCCGCCATAGCCCGTCCGTCGTGGGTGACCCCCACACGGCACGGCTCATGGTTTCATCAGGCTACGCGAGGCTGTGGTCTGTGTCATCATTTGGGTTAGTTTTCTGTGACTCTGGTTCTCATTTTGTCTACTGTCTGATGGATGAGGCTAAGAAGCTTGCAAGCTTCCTAAAGGGACAGACTGGCTGCGGGTAAAACTGGGTTTCTGCTCTGGGGGGCAGGGAGGAAATCAAGCCTGAATATTCACTGGAGGGACTGATGCTGAAGCTGACACAGCCTGAATATTCACTGGAGGGACTGATGCTGAAGCTGAAACTCAGTACTTGGCCACCTGATGTGAAGAGCTGACTCACTTGAAATGACCCTGATGCTGGGAGGGATTGGGGGTGGGAGGAGAAGGGGGACAGAGGATGAGACCGTTGGATGGCATCACCAACTCGATGGACACAAGTCTGAGCAAACTCTGGGAGAGAGTGAAGGACAGGGAAGCCTGGCACGCTGCAGTCCCTGGGGTCGCAAAGAGTCAGACATGACTGAGCGGCTGAACAACAGCAACTGGAGACATGGGTTTGATTCCTGAATTGGCAAGATGTCCTGGAAGAGGAAATGGCAACCCACTCCAATATTCTTGCCTGGAATATGCCACTGACAGAGGATCCTGGGGGGCTGCAATCCATGGGGCAGAAAAGAGCTGGACACGCCTGAGCGACTGAGTACGCGTGTTCATTTTCACAGTGGTTATCTTAGTTTTTAAATGTAAATGTATATTTTAGGCACTTTATGTGTTGAACTGGCACCTGTGAACCAGTCTGTGGTCCTATCTGCTTTTTATTATCCTTTGGAAAAGTGCATTCTATGTTTCTGTTACTGAGGAAATTTGGGGATATAACTTGCTTTAAGTTAGGGGGCTGGCTATATCTGAAAAATGTACTTTCCTCTGGATCCTTATCTGGCTCAGGTTTTTCCTCATTTCTTCAAGTGTGATATGACACTCTTATGCTACAGAACTCTTAAACTAAATTATTCTATATTATTATACTATATATCATATATATGACTTACTCAAAGGCACATGGACAGGCAAACAGCCCATGTCTCTATCAATAAAATACAATATTTCTAATGAAAAAGATTTTGGCTTCATGTCACAGAAAACTGTGAATAAATTGACTCCACAATTTAAGCACTGAACATGTGAATGATGTTTTATCCTGCAAGAGGGAAGATACATTCCATGTGGGCATTTGTTATTATTTTTTTAACCAAACCAACATAATTTAAAATTCTGTCTTTAATAAGTAGTTAAGGTTGCTGCTACCTTGATAATGAAAGATAATTTTAATGGCTTCTGAACTGCTTTAAAGGAAGTATTTAATTAACCATTTTCACGATGCCTTTATTAAGCTGTCCTTTGAGTTGAGCTGCGACTGTTATTCGCGTGTTCTGTCCCTGTTTGCAAGCAATCGCTGTAGGTTCACGCTGCCGTCAGCGGCTTCGGTGTGAAGAAGTCCCTCGCTTCTGATTCCTGCCTTCCCAGAGACCACTGCTCCCGGCTGCCCTGAGCCGGCTCGCCCTCTGAGGCGGGGCCTCGGCGTGCCCTCAGGCATTCTGTCAGCATGGGCTGTGATCCCCCAGCTCAGATCTCCGTGCAGCGGCTGTTTGCACAGCCTTCTGCCATCTATTTCCAGTCGTGCTAACAGCACTCCACAGAGCTTCCAGGATGATAAACTGGCTGGACTCCAGGCCTGGCTCTGTGATCCTGCCCTGCTACTTAACGCGCCGGGTACCGCATAGCTGACACGGAGGAAACCACTGCAGAAATCAGCTGCTATCCTCAGCAGACCCAAGCCACACTTTCACAGGCAGGGTGAAGCTTTGTTTTGATCAACTTCAGGGCAAATACTAAGACTATTTCAGAAAACCGCATCATTCCTTAATGTCTAACAGCTTTTCCATTCAGCAATCCACTCTCACATATTTTTGATTCCTGAGATACATTTACTGATCTGTTATTTGGGGTGATATCTGTACCCTCCAAACAGAATTTGACTGGTTTGTGATTTAATCTACAAACTTTCATCAGATATGTTGTTATTACACATCAAAATATAAAGATCTGACCTCGTAAAAGTTTCTTTAAAAAAATGATTCCCAATGTTATAGTCTTTTTTTTTATCAGCCAGCCTGCCAACTTTATATGCCAAGACTGGTTTCTGCCTGTCTTGCCAGGAACATGGACTTACAAATCTTTGCCACTTGAGACCTGCTTATAGGAAACCCAGCACAAACACCGTAAACCATGAAGAAGAAAGAAACTGGGCCAATCAATACAGGACTTCCATCCACACCACAGCCGGCGAGGACGCCACCAGCGCAGCTGCAGCGGCCGCCGAGCTGCGGCCTGACTCTGTTGCTACTAAGCCAGCTCGCGTCCGTTAGGGACAGCATCACAAACAACCGAGGGAGACGGGGACGGCCACCCACTCCAGTACCCTGGCCCGAGAATCCCAGGACCTGTACACTCCCGGGGGTCGCAAAGGGTCGACAAGACTGACCCACTCACTCATTTCACTACAAACGACTGAATGAGAAAGTCTTGCCTTCTGCTTAATGAAATCTGCAAGACTTTTTCCAAGTGTCCTTCTCTAAAGCAAAATTAGCCCGTTTCAATTTCAGTACACCTTATCTGTACCTTGTTGAGACAGAATGCATTATTTCTAGCCCAAGTCATCAGCAAAGAAGAAAACCAAGGGCGTGGCCGTCTGTCTGCTGTAGCTGCTCGCCCCGAGTATTTCAGCCTCTGTCTTTAAAGGAGTCCCACCTTCAGGTCAGTATCAACACTGCTGCGAACTGATCTGTTCAGTTTCTAAGTGTGGCCCATCAGTAACTTTCTAAGAGACGAGAACAGGCCTTTAAAGGATGCTGCAGAAGCCCTTTCATTAATCACTCAGAATTTCGGTTAAGAATCACAAACTAAGATTGCTACTTTAAGAAAAACAAATTTTGTCTCTTCAGAGATTATATTCTTTTTTTTTAATTGGAAGAAAATTGCTTTACAATAGTTTCAGCCGTACATCAACATGAATCAGTCATACACATATATACACACACACAAACCACTCCCTCAGGAGGCTCCCTCCTCACTCCTTGAGATNCTTTTTTTTTAATTGGAGGAAAATTGCTTTACAATAGTTTCAGCCGTACATCAACATGAATCAGTCATACACATATATACACACACACAAACCCCTCCCTCAGGAGGCTCCCTCCTCACTCCTTGAGATTAAATTCTCTAATAAACAACAGATAATTTAAACCAACTTTCCCAAATAGTTTAGGCTTTATATTAATGAGGTTTAGTATGTATTTTCATGATTATTACTAAAGTCACAAAACAGTTAAATTCTGTAGTAGAAGGGATGGCTTGACTACGGAGCCGAACAATCTTAAAGGAGAAGATGGTTATCTTTTGTGCCAAGCGTGCGAGAGGGCACCTCTTTCCCTCGGCTTGCCGTGCAGGTGCCCACCTCGTGGCCTGACGTGAGCCTTCCTTCACGGAGGGCGCTTTTAAACAAAGGGTCAGAATAATCCAGCTTTAATCTTGACTCTATCAATTTACTTAGCACTTTCACTTTGGTGAACAAGATCAAACACGTACTGAGTCTATTATGTACCATTCAACCTTCTTGTGTTTTATATCCCATATTTGTGAAGTGGATTAAATGACCCCCCTCCTCCAGACCTTTCCTGGTTGTAAACAAGAATGATTTCTTAAAGTATCTTGGCAGCTCAGGTTAGATTTAACGAAGTGTTATTCTGGTCAGCATGATTTTCAAAATTATAGAGCTATAGGAGAGCTCACTACTTAAAAAGCCACAGAAATCTGTTACAATTCTATGGAAACACCTGGTGGAACCTGATCAGGAGTTTTATTACATTAAAATGTTAACTGCATTAAAAGAGATTCTGCTCTTTCCTCAAGGACAGCCTCAACACTGTGTCTCTCAATGAGGTCCTTTTAGGGGGACTTACTGATAAAGTATTGAGGTCAAGAACAAGGAGGATAATCATTTAGTAACTTTTTTTGTAAATGAAAGTAATAGGAATCCTAATTCACATTAAAAGCAAAATGGGGGAGTCTATTTAAACGTATGCATTTGCAGGACTGGGATCCGTAAATGCAGGCATGGGAAACAGAAGAAGGCGTTGACCCAGCTTATTCTATTTTCAGGGGCAAACAGAATTACATTCAGAAGACCAGCCAGAGGACGTCAGCAGTCCCGCATGATGGGATGCTAGAGTGTGTGGTGGAGACAAAGTGGCCACAGCAACCCAGCGAATCAGCTGCACAGCCTCCCACCGTCCGGGCCTCCTGCAGATGGGGCCCTGGGGCACACAAGCCCGCGGTGACCGTGAGGCACAAGTGCTCCGCAGAAGAGAAGGTATCCGAGCAACGGCTTAACCTGGCCCCAAAGCGCCAGCATCTTCAGTAGCATCCTTTTGTTTTCATTAGGATTATTGTCAGAACTGGAGAAGATAGGAAGGAAGTTAAGTTTGTGTGATGGAATTTGATTTTTTAAAATAAACTGACTTTTTCCCCACTTGTTGGCACAGAGTTAGCTCACTGCAATCACACAGAATTACTAACACGTTTCTGTCTCTGGGTCAGGGCTGAGTGTCGGGGCTGCTCCCAACTCTGAAACTACTCGACACTGCCTTTCGCCATGACTATAGGGAGGACAGAAAGAAATAAGGATGCTGACACAAAAGCTGACTCTCTGAAAGCGTGAGTCTACTTTGTAGGTGAATAATAAAATATATTTGTCTAATGGGTATTATTAGACCAGATCTGTTCAGCCACTGCACTTACTTTCAGACTGATATAAATGTATCATAAAGCTTTTACTATGAGACAGGCACCCGTGAGTTTTCACGTTTAAAGGAGCCATGGTCATACAGCTTCAATACAGATAAAACGTCTCGAAATGGCTAATCAGTGCGTACTGGCCAAGTATTTTTCACGTGAATCAGGACGTGTGTGCAAGCGCGTGCTCAGTCGTGTTCTTCTCTTGCAGCCCCGTGGACTGTACCCCCCAGGCTCCTCCCGGCAAGAATCCTGGAGTGGGCTGCTATTTCCTTCTCCAGGGGACCTTCCCAACCCAGGATCAAACTTGCATCTCTTGTGTCTCTTGGCACTGGCATGCAGATTTTTTTACCCCTGTGCCTCCTGGGAAGCCCCCAGATTAGGGAATAGGATTTCAAACCTGAGAAAAAGTATTTTCTTCTGTAGCTACAAAGAGCTTATACCTTGAATTCTCTGGTCACTCAATTTTCAAAGATTCTGACGTGCTGCCAGACCCCATTATTTTGATATTTGGATCAGAAAATGTAACTCTTATTATTAATGGTCCTACTGTCTGGCTTTCTGATCAGTTACAGCTTACCTAAGCTGTTGAATCAGAAAGCATCCAGAGAGTCCCTGCTGTATGAAAAGCATCTATGGAGGATTATGAGAAGGTCATCTGTTCCATGCTAATACCTACAAGGACTTTTTGGTTTAGCAGCAGAGGCAGGGTTCAAATGGAAACAACGTGCATGTGCAAAGGTCACTAGAAGGGGGTTAACTCTGGAGAGATGAGCGCGCACAAGTCATGAAGGCTTGAGGAGCCTGTGGTCAGAGGTGGCCGTGCAGGGTACAGCTTTAGAAGCCAGCAGAGGCTGTGAGACCACCGTCACATAAGGCCCCAGGTACGCACTCTTCCACTCTTGGTATTTATTATGCAATTCTTTAAAAAGGCGAACTGGACTGGATTTTTATCATACCTCACATAAACCCTCTGCATTCAACCTCTGCAAAATCTACTTTTCAAGGTATCCGTGAAAAACGACCTCGCACATTTCCTGTAGCCTTTAGTCACTGTGATCATGATTTCCTTCTTTACCCACAAGACACGATTTTCCCATGCTTGTCTTTTCTTGTCCTTATTTCGCTGAAACGTAAACGAAACGAAACGGCCTGTTGGAAAAAGAGCCGTGACCAGGCCCCGGCAGTCGGCGCCGCACANACTGTCAGAATTGGAGAAGATAGGAAGGAAGTTAAGTTTGTGTGATGGAATTTGATTTTTTAAAATAAACTGACTTTTTCCCCACTTGTTGGCACAGAGTTAGCTCACTGCAATCACACAGAATTACTAACACGTTTCTGTCTCTGGGTCAGGGCTGAGTGTCGGGGCTGCTCCCAACTCTGAAACTACTCGACACTGCCTTTCGCCATGACTATAGGGAGGACAGAAAGAAATAAGGATGCTGACACAAAAGCTGACTCTCTGAAAGCGTGAGTCTACTTTGTAGGTGAATAATAAAATATATTTGTCTAATGGGTATTATTAGACCAGATCTGTTCAGCCACTGCACTTACTTTCAGACTGATATAAATGTATCATAAAGCTTTTACTATGAGACAGGCACCCGTGAGTTTTCACGTTTAAAGGAGCCATGGTCATACAGCTTCAATACAGATAAAACGTCTCGAAATGGCTAATCAGTGCGTACTGGCCAAGTATTTTTCACGTGAATCAGGACGTGTGTGCAAGCGCGTGCTCAGTCGTGTTCTTCTCTTGCAGCCCCGTGGACTGTACCCCCCAGGCTCCTCCCGGCAAGAATCCTGGAGTGGGCTGCTATTTCCTTCTCCAGGGGACCTTCCCAACCCAGGATCAAACTTGCATCTCTTGTGTCTCTTGGCACTGGCATGCAGATTTTTTTACCCCTGTGCCTCCTGGGAAGCCCCCAGATTAGGGAATAGGATTTCAAACCTGAGAAAAAGTATTTTCTTCTGTAGCTACAAAGAGCTTATACCTTGAATTCTCTGGTCACTCAATTTTCAAAGATTCTGACGTTGTGCCAGACCCCATTATTTTGATATTTGGATCAGAAAATATAACTCTTATTATTAATGATCCTGCTGTCTGGCTTTCTGATCAGTTACAGCTTACCTAAGCTGTTGAATCAGAAAGCATCCAGAGAGTCCCTGCTGTATGGAAAGCATCTATGCAGGATTATGAGAAGGTCATCTGTTCCATGCTAATACCTACAAGGACTTTTTGGTTTAGCAGCAGAGCGCAGGGTTCAAATGGAAACAACGTGTGAGACACGCATGTGCAAAGGTCACTAGAAGGGGGTTAACTCTGGAGAGATGAGCGCGCACAAGTCATGAAGGCTTGAGGAGCCTGTGGTCAGAGGTGGCCGTGCAGGGTACAGCTTAGAAGCCAGCAGAGGCTGTGAGACCACCGTCACATAAGGCCCCAGGTACGCACTCTTCCACTCTTGGTATTTATTATGCAATTCTTTAAAAAGGCGAACTGGACTGGATTTTTATCATACCTCATATAAACCCTCTGCATTCAACCTCTGCAAAATCTACTTTTCAAGGTATCCGTGAAAAACGACCCTCGCACATTTCCTGTAGCCTTTAGTCACTGTGATCATGATTTCCTTCTTTACCCACAAGACACGATTTTCCCATGCTTGTCTTTTCTTGTCCTTATTTCGCTGAAACCTAAACGAAACGAAACGGCCTGTCAGAAAAAGAGCCATGACCAGGCCCTGGCAGTCGGCGCCACGCGGCGCCCAGCAGCGGCTGCGGCCCCTCTGCCACGCCAGCCCTGCGCCTGCGACGGCCGCCCTGTGCGCTGCACTCAGCTCAGGCGGGCAGTCCCGAGGCCAGTCTCCGGCTCTCTCGAGGAGATGCCTCCAGTGAGTTCCTCACCCTGTACAACGGCGTGTCACCTGCCCACCAGGAACCGGCGGGCTGGGCCCCTCACGCCACTACTAGGGCCCCATTTAGAATTACCCCACAGCCCCCCCCCCCCACTTCTTAAATTNAAAAGCATTAGTAATAATGAACACATGCAGAGAGGCAGTTAGTCCAATAATGTACAGTAAGGGACGAAGCCTACAAAGCTTTACAGAAAACATGAAAAAGCTCCTTGCGATTACTCCTCATTTTTGATGGAGTGTCAGAGTGATCTCCCAGTGCTTCGGTCTGGGAGAAAGAACCCAGACTCACAACAGCTTCCAGTTCAGAAACCTCTTCAAGCGTAGAGCCTAGCTTTGTCACTACTGTTGTTCAGTAGCTAAGTCACATCGAATCTTTGCGACCCCGTGAACTGCAGCCTGCCAGGCTCCTTGCTTCATCGGGATTTCCCAGTTAAGAACAGTGCAGTGGGGTGCCATTTCCTTCTCCAGGGGATTTTTTCAACCCAGGAATCGAACTTGTGTCTCCTGCTCGGCAGGCCGATTCTTTGCCCCTGAGTCACCAGGGCTCAGCTTCGCTAAAACTCATCACCGCAAGAACGCGAACCCAACAAGTACATTCAGGGTCTTTAAAGAGCTTTCAGGATATCTCGCTGGTCCTTTCAGCTAACTGAATAAGGCAAAAAAAAAAACTGCAGCCCAGATAGTGACATTTACATCAAATAAATAACCACAAAAGAGAGGTGCTGCCAGTTCATTATGAAAATTCCAGCTTTCAATGAAATGAAGACTTAACCTATATAATTAGCCCATCAAGCAATCCAGGCACAACTTTACTTGCTGAAATGAAACTTTATTAAGGATTCTTCCTAACCATTTATTTCTAAGTGTTTTCTCTGTAAGTAGAAAAAGGAGGCTATTAAGTGAGAAATGATTTCAATCCTTCAACAAAGGATTGTAAAAGTTTTCAAAGGCTGATTTTTTTGAAAAATTACACCAGCACTAATGGAAATGATTCCTCTACGGCCTAAGCTCCCTGAGCGGTGACCTGCCATCCAACCCTGTGTCTGTCTCACTACCCCACCCTCAAAGACGGTGCTTTAAAAGCAGTTAAGGGGTAAGATCTCTAGAATGGCTGTGTGAAGAGCTGGCAGAACCTTCGCCCGTTTCCTCCACACTATTTATTAATCTGGCAAAAATTAGCAAAGACAAGGATTCAGAGCCCCTGGAGATCAATCAAAAGCCTTGCCACAAACTGCAATGCATTTTTAAAATAAAATCCGTGAGTGCTTGGTAATAACAAAGGAAGACCACGGCTTTCCAGCCAGACCGCGCCCCCAACCCTGTTCTGTGAAGGCCTGTTTCAGCAGGGGGACCCCGCAGGTCCCTGGCGTGGCAGAGCAGCTCCCTCGGCCTCGGCTCTGGGCTCCAGAAGGCTCACGAGGAGCAGGCGGCGCCAGGCAGCACCTGTCCTGCCACTGCTGGTCCCCACAACTAGATCCGGGCTGCGAGCGAGTCACGCTGGACGGCAGGGTCCACGTCTACCCCCTTCACACACCAGCACACACACCTCCTGCCCTACAGGGAAGCTGCGGGTGGGAAGCTGGTGAAGGGCAGGCCCTCCCCACGAGCCCAGGAGGGCGTCCGGGCCAGTGGCAGAGATGGGCAGCGCCCTGATGCTGGCCACGGAGCCAGACGCAGGACGCGCAGCCCTCTCTGCCCCTGAGCACGCTGACCACAGAGAGCAACCAGTTCCTGGGAAAGAAAGAATGGCCTCTTCCTCCAAAGGGCTGAGGTCCTAACCATCTGCGATGGGGCCTCATCTGGAAACAAGTTAAAGAGAAGGCCATTAGAGTGGACCCTAATTCCCTATGCCTGGTGTCCTCATAAGCAGAGAGAAGGTGGACACACACGCACAGCGGAGACAGCAAGCGCGGAGACAGCAAGCGCGGAGACCAGCGTGTGCACGCAGACGCATGCCGAGGGCGCAGCCAGCAGCCTCGCTCAGAGGCCAGGAAGCGCCCCTGCCTGTGGCCTCAGGCGAGCTGGCCCCGCGGACACCTTGGTTCTGGGCTTCCAGACTCAGAACTGTGAGACAACACGTTTCCGTTCAGGCACCCCGTCTGCGGTGACTGCTTACAGTAGCCCTGGAAGCTCCAGCAGCCGGAACGAAGGCGCCACCCGCTGAGCGCGCCGATGGCACACACTAGGGCCGGAAGAGCGCCCACCGAAAGCGCAGCGGCCCCTGCTGCTCCCGAACACTGCACACGACCAGAGCCGCGCCTCCCGAGCAGACTCGAGAAGGGCAGCGGGCTGCCAGTCTCCACTGAGCGCAGGACAGATATGCAACCTCCTTCAGCAGTGAGCCTTGAGGACGTGGTTAAATGAGAGACGCCAGCTGCAATCGGCACGCGCGGTCCCACTGCATGAAACATCCGGGACACACCGGTCCCCAGGGCCGATCCCCAGGGCAGGAGGCGGGTGAGTGGATGCCTCGGCTGGGGGACAGGGAAGCAGGGATGAGAGAGGGAGAGCAGGGCCCTTCCTGCCGGCTCAGCTCTGACTGCGCTACTGCTCATCTCCACACTTTCAACCGGTGAGCAGCTTAATGAAACTGTAACCAAACTGTAGCTATTATGGCCTGCACCTCGCCAAGAATTAGGAGTCGCACCTGAAAAGGCATGAAGAGCCGTTTGGGGCTGCCACTAAACACAGGCCCCGGAGAGACGCCGGCAGAGTGAGCGGCTCAGCTGGGGCGGACGAACCGCAGGCCGCAGCGCGCGCCTCTCCGCACCAGGCGCGCGGCGGTCCAGGTAAAACCTGGGGACGCTTCTTTCTCTGAGCCCACCACCGAGCAAGCCGTGTCTGCGGGCCAGGCGTGGGGCCGCAGCTGGGTCCCGCCCAGCTGTCTCGGCGCCGGAGGACACTCTGCAAAGCAGGGAAGGCTGCCTCTGTCCCGGGGCTGCTCTGAGAACCCGCCGTGTTAGGACACAGGAAAGGGCCCAGCAGGCGTCTGTTCTGCAGTCAGCACTCCGCAGGTGTCGGCTGAACGGAAGCAGTCCCAGCGCAGTGTCGAGGCCAGCACGCACGGCTTACGGGGTCAGGAGCACAGCTCGTGAGGAAGGGTGTGCTCACCTGGATGTCTCCTCATCAAGAGCTCAAGCTCTGGCCAGCCGGCCAGGCCCGGTTCCGAGCAGCGAGGTCACCAGGGCGAAGGCTGGGAAAGAACAAAAAGCGGCACACCCAGTGTCTTCCTGTTTATTCTGGAAGATTAACAAGCTCACAGAACCAGGCTTCCATCAATTTTGGTTAACACGGTCAATTTAGATTAATCATAATATCAATCTGGTTGACAGTTTATATATGAGAAGTCATGGTTTGAAGATCCTTTATTCTCTACAAAGTAACAGACTATCAATTTCTCTCCATTTACTGTTCACTGACNAGGCGAGCTGGCCCCGCGGACACCTTGGTTCTGGGCTTCCAGACTCAGAACTGTGAGACAACACGTTTCCGTTCAGGCACCCCGTCTGCGGTGACTGCTTACAGTAGCCCTGGAAGCTCCAGCAGCCGGAACGAAGGCGCCACCCGCTGAGCGCGCCGATGGCACACACTAGGGCCGGAAGAGCGCCCACCGAAAGCGCAGCGGCCCCTGCTGCTCCCGAACACTGCACACGACCAGAGCCGCGCCTCCCGAGCAGACTCGAGAAGGGCAGCGGGCTGCCAGTCTCCACTGAGCGCAGGACAGATATGCAACCTCCTTCAGCAGTGAGCCTTGAGGACGTGGTTAAATGAGAGACGCCAGCTGCAATCGGCACGCGCGGTCCCACTGCATGAAACATCCGGGACACACCGGTCCCCAGGGCCGATCCCCAGGGCAGGAGGCGGGTGAGTGGATGCCTCGGCTGGGGGACAGGGAAGCAGGGATGAGAGAGGGAGAGCAGGGCCCTTCCTGCCGGCTCAGCTCTGACTGCGCTACTGCTCATCTCCACACTTTCAACCGGTGAGCAGCTTAATGAAACTGTAACCAAACTGTAGCTATTATGGCCTGCACCTCGCCAAGAATTAGGAGTCGCACCTGAAAAGGCATGAAGAGCCGTTTGGGGCTGCCACTAAACACAGGCCCCGGAGAGACGCCGGCAGAGTGAGCGGCTCAGCTGGGGCGGACGAACCGCAGGCCGCAGCGCGCGCCTCTCCGCACCAGGCGCGCGGCGGTCCAGGTAAAACCTGGGGACGCTTCTTTCTCTGAGCCCACCACCGAGCAAGCCGTGTCTGCGGGCCAGGCGTGGGGCCGCAGCTGGGTCCCGCCCAGCTGTCTCGGCGCCGGAGGACACTCTGCAAAGCAGGGAAGGCTGCCTCTGTCCCGGGGCTGCTCTGAGAACCCGCCGTGTTAGGACACAGGAAAGGGCCCAGCAGGCATCTGTTCTGCAGTCAGCACTCCGCAGGTGTCGGCTGAACGGAAGCAGTCCCAGCGCAGTGTCGAGGCCAGCACGCACGGCTTACGGGGTCAGGAGCACAGCTCGTGAGGAAGGGTGTGCTCACCTGGATGTCTCCTCATCAAGAGCTCAAGCTCTGGCCAGCCGGCCAGGCCCGGTTCCGAGCAGCGAGGTCACCAGGGCGAAGGCTGGGAAAGAACAAAAAGCGGCACACCCAGTGTCTTCCTGTTTATTCTGGAAGATTAACAAGCTCACAGAACCAGGCTTCCATCAATTTTGGTTAACACGGTCAATTTAGATTAATCATAATATCAATCTGGTTGACAGTTTATATATGAGAAGTCATGGTTTGAAGATCCTTTATTCTCTACAAAGTAACAGACTATCAATTTCTCTCCATTTACTGTTCACTGACTTCTCAGAATTAAGGTATGTTCTCTTCTGTCATGAAGATACTTTTTAACAACTGGGACAATGGAATGCAATCTTAAAATAATACTCAAAACTACAGAAGGAGATTATTATTTTACCCAGACAATGTATAAGCAGACTGTTAACACAGATACACTGGCCACTTTAACTCTTTAATGCCTGGCAGCTTGGAAAGTGTTTCTTTAATGAGCATTTTCAAGTTATAACCTGACGAGAATGTATTTTTCATGAACAGCATGCTCAGTTGCTAAGTCGTGTCTGGCTCTTTGGGACCCCGTGACTGTAGCCTGCCAGGCGTTTCTGACCAGGGGATTTCCCAGGCAAGCACACTGGACTGGGTAACCATGCCCTTCTCTAGCTGCTGTTGTTGTTTTTAAATACAAATAAATAAATGTTTTAAAATATATGTTAACTAACAGCCCGATGCTCTCTTCCTGAGAAGCACGCCACCCAGTTGAGGGGGTGCTGACATTACCAGCCGGTTCCCCACTCTGCGGTGGTGCTCCCACACGCCTCCTGTCAGTGAGGGCCCCTCTCCGTCACCCGAAGAGTCCTGTCTCCTCCTTTCCCTCCCCTCACTCTGCGGTGGTGCTCCCGGGCCCCTCCTGTCAGTAAGGACCTCTCTCCATCACCTGAAGGGTCCTGTCTCCTCCCCTCACTCTGCGGTGGTGCTCCCAGGCCCCTCCTGTCAGTGAGGGCCCCTCTCCGTCACCTGAAGAGTCCTGTCTCTTCCTCTCCTGTCCCCACTCTCCCTCCATCAACCTCTCTACAAAGGAGGGTGGCACTATCCTCTCCCTCTGGACATTTAGGTCTCAGAGAATTCTTTAGAAATAGGACTTGACTTTTATCCCATAAAACAAGATGAGAAACATACTGGCAACATTCACTACTATCTTTCTGTGGTAGAATCTCTCCAATTTGGCAGAAAGAATAATGAAGTACGTTTAAAAAAAGAAAGAAAAACCAACTGGAGAAGCTGGGAGCAGGTCTCAGAACCCTACAATACCTGGGCACCGGGAGTCTGTCCTTGAGTCTCAAGGCAGTGACAGGCGGACGAGATCAGACACGAGAAACGCAGACTGGGACGGCGGGTGCGAGTCGTTCGAGAGGCCTGCTTAGAGGGGGCTCAGCCGCAGATCAAGGGGACGGGGAGATAAACCCTCAGCAGTGACAACAGGAAGCGAAGAGAGCTGCTCTGAGGATGGGTTCGGTGGGTCAGGCAGGACACCCAAGGCAAAAGGCTGAATTAACACCTTTCAAAAGAGGCCACGCCTTGGCGCACACCACCCTGCACAGCAGCGCTCCTGTTCCATTCTGGTGCTGACAGCTGCAGCCATGGCCAAGGCAGGTGGCGCCGAGTTATGGCTTACAGGTGTGCCTGCAGCCGCAGCTACATGAAGTGGGGCGTCTGAAGAGAAAGATGCTTGATACGGTGACTTTAACATGCATCCATGGCTTCAGAGCTGGAGCCTAGCCAGGCCCTCCTGCCACAGGCGGACCAGGCTTAGCGACTGGCTTCAGGGAAAGGGGCGAGACCAGGGAGGCAGCCTGCTCAGACGGCCCCTCCCCTCTCCCCGCCCGCCTCTCTACCTGCCGGCCTCAGGGACAACTCCAGCATGCAGAAAAGTGAGGCCTCCAGCCAGCAAGAGGCACCTCCTCGGCAGGCGTGGCTGAGCCGCCCTGGAAGCAGGCCCTCGACCCCCGGCACACCTTCAGGCGAGTCAGTCAAGTCTGCAGCCCCCTGAGCAAGCCCAAACCAAACCTGGCCCAACTGCTGCGCCCGAATCCTGACTCACACAAACCACGAGATGAGAAGAGTTTGGAGTAGTTTGTTACGCAGCAATAAATAACACACATTTCTTCTTCATCACAGCTCCAGCACTTCATGCTGCAGACACCGCTGCCACAGAATGAATCAGGAGGTATCTGAAATTACACCCAGCGCCTAAGCTATCTGTGTTCCCTTTTGTGAATATTCCCATGATCTATCCGAATCACAGTAAATTTTGAGAGACTAACAGATGTCATGTGTCTAAGAGGAACAATTCTGTCTTCAAATGAAAAAGACTCAACTTTTTTTTTTAATACAAGGCATGGTAAAGTTTCTATAATGACTGTCAACGACAGCAAAACGACTGCCATTACCTTAACATTTATTAGCGTAAAAACAATACCCCACTCGTATAAAATCATCTCCAATTTAGCTGAATACAATACAGCATGGGATGGGTTCTCCACACTCAGGGACGATCACACCGATATGCACAGGCCACGCACAGCGAGACAGTGAGGGGAGAGTCGGCCTCTGCCACTCTGAGAGGAAACCTGGGCCGCAGGCTTACCAGGAGAGAAACGTGTGCCGAAGCGCCTGGCTCACTCCAGGTTCTGTGCACGCCTCACCTCCGTTAGCACTGGCGGCCAGAGAAGGCACTGACCACCCAGGGTTCCTGCCAGGAGAACCCCATGGACAGAGCCTAGTGGGCTACACAGTCCACGGGTCGCAGAGCTGGACACGACCGAGCGACTAAACACACACACAGTCCTGGGGGCAATCTAAAGGCAAGGGGTCATCACCGTGTTCTGCTGTGTCAAGCTGATGCCGCTTACAGGCCCTGGGGTTAGGGTCTAAACCAAGTTCTGATTCCAGCACCTATGGGCATGCCACTGTCCACCCCAAGGCCAGCAGTACTGGGGGGACTCTGTAGAAAATCTCAAGTGACTTTTATTCTTGAAACTCTCCTTTCTAAAAGGAGCCCCTTGATTAGTGGGTCAGGAGAAGTGTACACATGTGCAAAATTAAACATATTCAAAACCAAACTACTTCTGTGCTCCTACAAATCTTTTCCTAATTGTGACTTACGGCTTAAGGTATAGAGTGTTAAGATATCCACTTCTATTTAATTCACTGAGAATGCCCTAACTCACTTTGTAAATAAAAATGTGGTTTTAAAAATAATTCTAACAATGAAAAAATCCTGTAACCATTTTTTTATCTTAAAAAAAAATCTTGTAACCTTTTAATAAAAACAACCCATGATAATGCATACGCAGCATTACAGAAGCCATACGATGATTTTATAGAACCTGTAAAGTATAAAAAATGATCGTTATAACTATTTTTTAAACCACTGCGATGGTTTAGTACTTGCCTGCTGAACTCAACTTCTGGTTTGACATGAAAACAGCACAAATTCCTTCATTTCAATAAACAAATTTCCATCAAAGTAAAGATGGAAAGAGAACAAACACATCAGTATATTTGTTCCCTTACAAAGTCCTATTAAAATGAGAGAGGAAAACTTGCAAAAACGCATAAATCTGTCAGTCTGGAGGTGAGGGGAACAGGGGTAAAGGCGTCGCGTTTAGGAAGCTGGAAAGCACATAAGCTAGTGGCGCTGACTCAGCAGGTNCCCAGAGAGAGGAAAGCTGGGCTGCAGGCTTACCGGGAGAGAAACGTGTGTCGAAGCGCCTGGCTCACTCCAGGTTCTGTGCACGCCTCACCTCCGTTAGCACTGACAGCCAGAGAAGGCACTGACCACCCAGGGTTCCTGCCAGGAGAACCCCATGGACAGAGCCTAGCGGGCTACACAGTCCACGGGTCGCAGAGCTGGACACGACTGAGTGACTAAACACACACACAGTCCTGGGGGCAATCTAAAGGCAAGGGGTCATCACCGTGTTCTGCTGTGTCAAGCTGATGCCGCTTACAGGCCCTGGGGTTAGGGTCTAAACCAAGTTCTGATTCCAGCACCTATGGGCATGCCACTGTCCACCCCAAGGCCAGCAGTACTGGGGGGACTCTGTAGAAAATCTCAAGTGACTTTTATTCTTGAAACTCTCCTTTCTAAAAGGAGCCCCTTGATTAGTGGGTCAGGAGAAGTGTACACATGTGCAAAATTAAACATATTCAAAACCAAACTACTTCTGTGCTCCTACAAATCTTTTCCTAATTGTGACTTACGGCTTAAGGTATAGAGTGTTAAGATATCCACTTCTATTTAATTCACTGAGAATGCCCTAACTCACTTTGTAAATAAAAATGTGGTTTTAAAAATAATTCTAACAATGAAAAAATCCTGTAACCATTTTTTTATCTTAAAAAAAAATCTTGTAACCTTTTAATAAAAACAACCCATGATAATGCATACGCAGCATTACAGAAGCCATACGATGATTTTATAGAACCTGTAAAGTATAAAAAATGATCGTTATAACTATTTTTTAAACCACTGCGATGGTTTAGTACTTGCCTGCTGAACTCAACTTCTGGTTTGACATGAAAACAGCACAAATTCCTTCATTTCAATAAACAAATTTCCATCAAAGTAAAGATGGAAAGAGAACAAACACATCAGTATATTTGTTCCCTTACAAAGTCCTATTAAAATGAGAGAGGAAAACTTGCAAAAACGCATAAATCTGTCAGTCTGGAGGTGAGGGGAACAGGGGTAAAGGCGTCGCGTTTAGGAAGCTGGAAAGCACATAAGCTAGTGGCGCTGACTCAGCAGGTTTCAGAACGTGGCCCGTAAGACAGACAGGCAAAGAACCACTGGAGCAGCCCGAAGAGAGACTCCACATGCAGGAAAGACTGTGATCAATCCACTCAGGAGAGACGCTCACCACACAGAACTGCAAGCACGCTGTCTTTTTATTCACAAAATGGAAAGAGGAGACAGAACGTTACATGTCTTACAGAACAAATTTAATCAAATATGAGCACCACTTCTACCCCAAATGTCTGCAGATTAGCGCACTCCCTAAGGCCAGCTTCTCTGCTGCTCTTCCAGCATTTCAGAGCATAGCACATCTTTATTAAACAGAATTCCCACAAACGCACTGAAAACCTGTCAGTTTTCCTTAGTTAAGTCAAACAATTAAGACTTGCTTAATTTTCTTGATGAATTAATGTTTAATAATAGAATCTAGTTTAAAGAATATCTAAAATCTAATATTTAAACTGCAATAACCTGTGTCTATAGAGTGTCTGGACTCAAGGGGAAATAGCCAGCACTCGTCCATGCAGGACGCGCGAGGCTGAGCGGGCTCGGAGCTCAGCCTCCACGGTTGGCTGGCGGTCCTCGCTCTGCGGTGCCCACGGGCTCACTGCCTGTCATTCCAGATGCGATGGCAGTGCTGTGAGAAAGGCAACCAGGAGTAGTGAAGAGGAGACGGTATGCACGCACCCGTCTGGCCATAAATCAGCAGCTAGAGACGCTGAGCAGCAGGGACGTTTGCAGCAAAGCAGGAAGGACCATAAGTAGATGATTTACTCACCTCTTTGATGTGTTTTGATTGGAATCTTATTGATATCTATAATCTGAACCAGAACATTTTTACCTTCTTTGATAGACGTTTAACATTCAGACAGACACCATTCGTTTCTGAAAATACATGAGTACATGTCCTAGGCCAGGGGTGGGGGTGTGGAAAGGGGTTTAAGGAAAAACTCTTACACTATTGGGGGTTTAAGGAAAGGATTGTGCTTCCTTCCCTGGAAGTCCACTTCCGTTCTCGGACGTACATCCCAGAATTAACAGCTATTAAGGGAGTGGAGGGAGAAGGCAATGGCACCCCACTCCAGTACTCTTGCCTGGAAAATCCCATGGAGGGAGCAGCCTGGTGGGCTGCGGTCCATGGGGTTGCTAAGAGTCGGGCATGACTGAGTGACTTCACTTTCAATTTTCACTTTCACCCACTGGAGAAGCCAATGGCAACCCACTGCAGTGTTCTTGCCTGGAGAATCCCAGGGACAGCGGAGCCTAGCAGGCTGCCATCTGTGGGGTCACACAGAGTGGAACATGACTGAGATGACTTAGCCGCAGCAGCAGCAAGGGAGTGGAGCATAGAAAGCGCAAATGACTTGCTGAGGATGACAGAACACACAGCTTTGGAGTTATATTTGGGCACACAGAGCAGCTGATCCTCAATTGCTATTATTTCAATAAAATGAACAACACTTAAAACTTTGCTTTAACTCCTTCAGCAGCTGGCAGGCTTCTGGCGTAAGTCCTTCTAAACGCCGTCTTCACTCTCTTCTGTGTGTCACCCACCATTAATCTCGGAAGGCTCATCCAAGCGGGATTATTAATATGACAGTGTTATCTTTTGAACAAACCAATAACAAAGGCCTAGGGTTAGAAAATGACAAAGGTCTCCACACCAGTGTTCTTAGAGAGTAGCGAGGTAAATGAGCTAAAGAATGGTCGTTATTTTATGTGTCAAAAGAAAAGAAGCCATCACACACTGTCTCGTACAAGAGACATAAAGGCGGTGCTCCAAGCGCGGGGCGCAGACCTCTGAACATCGCAGGACACCTTCAGAGGCGAATGAAGCCTCCACCAGCTCCTAACACCACCAAGCCTGCAGGCACCTTTTTTCGCTGCGCTGACGTTAATAATGAGGATGGAAACACAACAGCAGGCAAGCTGATGGTGTCTTACTTATCGCAAAACCTAAACAATGGCACCGAACTGCACTGCCTGCAGGTAAGAAAGAGAAACAAATCAGCTCCATCTGCTCATTACAGCAGTAAAACCATTAGAAGTATTAAACATTGGCCCCTGAGCTTGCATACCCTTCTACTGCATACCTAAATAGGACGCTGTGCTGAAGCAAAGCACTCGTGTATCTGGTAGAGCTGCAACCTGGATGAGCTACTATTTCCATGGAAGACCATTCTTCTTCAAAGAATGGAGTGACTGATAAATCATGTTAATTCAAACTTGCGTATGTATACCCAATATAGTATAGCATATATATACTATATAACTATACCCAGTATAGTGTATTTAATCATGTTAATTCAGTCTTGGGTATTATCTAAAATAGTAACTGAATGAGCCTGTCATATTAAGAAAATAAAGTATTGGTTGCCAATAATAAAATGTGACCTTCCCAGCAAAAAAATCAGAATTTTGGAAACCACATCTGCTGCCAATACTTAAACAATTCTCCTGCTGTGGTTGGTGGTGATGTGGTCAGTGGTGATGTTAGAGAATGAATAGCTGTTGATACTACATAATGAAATCTGTCAACATTTGGAAAGTATGCACAACACAAGAGTCTCAGTAATGCCCGAATGACCAAAATTCACCTCACAAAATCACGCGTGGGTAAGAGGACTGTTGAAAATACAAGAAAATAGCAGAGATTAACCACGTGTGCACCCACCCCCCGCCCCCCGCCCACAGTGAGTAAGGGAATACATGCATGCATGTGAAGCTTAAGACAATCAGAGGATCTTCATGTAACATAGTATGAAAAGTTCACTGATGCGGTTTTAGATTCTACACTGTAATTAATGCATAAAAATCACTATTTTTCAACCTTTGGTGTATGATCAAAGAAGAATATCCACAATTATCTGAACAAACTATTAACGCATTCTTCCTTTTTCCAACTATGTATGTGTGTGAGGATTTTCTTCACATCCTTCAAATAAAACAACGTATAACAACAGACTACAAAACCAGACTTCAGCTGTGGTCTAGTAAGTCAGACGTTAAAGACATTTGCAAAGATGTGAAATAATGCTGTTCTTCAAGGGATTTTTTTTAAATAATATGTTTAAATTAACATATTTCTCATAAAATCTATGTTAACAGTGGGTTTACTATTGCTGTTTTAAAAAATTAAGTTTATTTTAAATGTGTTTAAATTCCTAATTCAGCAAATATCAACAGATATAATCCAAAAATTTTTATGACTGTAATGTCCTGAGACAAAAATAAACTTTAGAACTGCTGATATATAACATGGCATAAAATAGTGGGTTTTGACTGTCAAAAATTTTAAAGGTCTCTATGTATCTAAGGTTGATCCCAATTATCTTTATTTGAAAATATTTAACCCCTTTGCTGCAATGTCATCATGTTTACATCTCTGACATGTCCAAGGTCGGTTTTGTTCTTAAGTAAACAGTGAAAACAAATATACCCTACACTGAATACAGAATGTCAGCTCTCCCATGGAGGACAGTATTAACAGCTGGGCAGTAGACAGGACACTGCTCCACAGTCAAGGACTCAAGGTAGAGAGACCCTTTCAGAGTAGAGGTGCCAATGAGGCCAGCGCCCTGGCTGGCCAGCTCACAGGATCACGTTCAACAGCGGGAGCCCGGCTAAGACTGAGAGCATACCCACCACACCGGCCGGCGCGGCGAGAGCAGCAGGGTTAAGCTCCCTGGGAGGGGCAGCAGGCGGCTCTCGAGGGCCGCGAGGCGCACTGTCCCTCCCTGGGCTTCGGCAGACCAGGCCACTCAGCTCTGCTTCCAGCCCTTGGAATAAGCTACTGCGACCTCGGCTCACTCTCTTACTCTGTTTTATTGCCAGTGCCTGCAGTCTGAGAAGAACAGCAGTTCTGCAGATTTAAAGTGCTCCACTAGTCACTGCAAAGGCATCAGCCTGCATTTATGCAGATGCCACTCCAAACCCTCCTCGCCACCCAAGGGCAGTGTTTCTCAGCTGGAAAGAAACACACTGCATAACTTCTGAAGCTGAATCAAATATGAAAATGTGGACCTAATAATAAAAAGTAAATTGCACTTCCGTCTTTATCTGATGGCAAAATACCAATAAAAGTTAAGAGTTTTAAAATGTGTCTGTGTGTGTTTAATGTGTTGGTTCTAAAACCAACATAAAAGGAAAAAAATCTTCCCCAGAGAAAATTTCTGGAAAGCATGAAATTGGGCTATTAAGGTTGGGGCAGAGGAGGGGATTGCGGGAAGAGGAAAAGAAAATGACATGGACAGGAGACACAACCAGTAATAAAGCACCTCCCAAAACGGGAGAGATCAAGGGACCATCTCACCCCAAGAAGGGCAAGACCAAGGGCAGAAATGGCACGGATCTAACAGAAACAGAAGCAGTTAAGAAGAGGCGGCAAAACTATGCACAAAGGAGGAACTATACAAAAAAGGTTTCAATGACCCAGGTAACCACAATGGGGTGCTGACTCACCTAGAGTGAGGTGAAGTAAAGTGGGCCTTAGGATGATGCTATGAAAGTGCTGCACTCAATAGGCCAGCAAATTTGGGAAACTCAGCAATGGTCACAGGACTGGAACAGGTCAANCACACAGAGTGGAACATGACTGAGATGACTTAGCCGCAGCAGCAGCAAGGGAGTGGAGCATAGAAAGCGCAAATGACTTGCTGAGGATGACAGAACACACAGCTTTGGAGTTATATTTGGGCACACAGAGCAGCTGATCCTCAATTGCTATTATTTCAATAAAATGAACAACACTTAAAACTTTGCTTTAACTCCTTCAGCAGCTGGCAGGCTTCTGGCGTAAGTCCTTCTAAACGCCGTCTTCACTCTCTTCTGTGTGTCACCCACCATTAATCTCGGAAGGCTCATCCAAGCATGATTATTAATATGACAGTGTTATCTTTTGAACAAACCAATAACAAAGGCCTAGGGTTAGAAAATGACAAAGGTCTCCACACCAGTGTTCTTAGAGAGTAGCGAGGTAAATGAGCTAAAGAATGGTCGTATTTTATGTGTCAAAAGAAAAGAAGCCATCACACACTGTCTCATACAAGAGACATAAAGGCGGTGCTCCAAGCGCGGGGCGCAGACCTCTGAACATCGCAGGACACCTTCAGAGGCGAATGAAGCCTCCACCAGCTCCTAACACCACCAAGCCTGCAGGCACCTTTTTTCGCTGCGCTGACGTTAATAATGAGGATGGAAACACAACAGCAGGCAAGCTGATGGTGTCTTACTTATCGCAAAACCTAAACAATGGCACCGAACTGCACTGCCTGCAGGTAAGAAAGAGAAACAAATCAGCTCCATCTGCTCATTACAGCAGTAAAACCATTAGAAGTATTAAATATTGGCCCCTGAGCTTGCATACCCTTCTACTGCATACCTAAATAGGACGCTGTGCTGAAGCAAAGCACTCGTGTATCTGGTAGAGCTGCAACCTGGATGAGCTACTATTTCCATGGAAGACCATTCTTCTTCAAAGAATGGAGTGACTGATAAATCATGTTAATTCAAACTTGCGTATGTATACCCAATATAGTATAGCATATATATACTATATAACTATACCCAGTATAGTGTATTTAATCATGTTAATTCAGTCTTGGGTATTATCTAAAATAGTAACTGAATGAGCCTGTCATATTAAGAAAATAAAGTATTGGTTGCCAATAATAAAATGTGACCTTCCCAGCAAAAAAATCAGAATTTTGGAAACCACATCTGCTGCCAATACTTAAACAATTCTCCTGCTGTGGTTGGTGGTGATGTGGTCAGTGGTGATGTTAGAGAATGAATAGCTGTTGATACTACATAATGAAATCTGTCAACATTTGGAAAGTATGCACAACACAAGAGTCTCAGTAATGCCCGAATGACCAAAATTCACCTCACAAAATCACGCGTGGGTAAGAGGACTGTTGAAAATACAAGAAAATAGCAGAGATTAACCACGTGTGCACCCACCCCCCGCCCCCCGCCCACAGTGAGTAAGGGAATACATGCATGCATGTGAAGCTTAAGACAATCAGAGGATCTTCATGTAACATAGTATGAAAAGTTCACTGATGCGGTTTTAGATTCTACACTGTAATTAATGCATAAAAATCACTATTTTTCAACCTTTGGTGTATGATCAAAGAAGAATATCCACAATTATCTGAACAAACTATTAACGCATTCTTCCTTTTTCCAACTATGTATGTGTGTGAGGATTTTCTTCACATCCTTCAAATAAAACAACGTATAACAACAGACTACAAAACCAGACTTCAGCTGTGGTCTAGTAAGTCAGACGTTAAAGACATTTGCAAAGATGTGAAATAATGCTGTTCTTCAAGGGATTTTTTTTTTAGAATATGTTTAAATTAACATATTTCTCATAAAATCTATGTTAACAGTGGGTTTACTATTGCTGTTTTAAAAAATTAAGTTTATTTTAAATGTGTTTAAATTCCTAATTCAGCAAATATCAACAGATATAATCCAAAAATTTTTATGACTGTAATGTCCTGAGACAAAAATAAACTTTAGAACTGCTGATATATAACATGGCATAAAATAGTGGGTTTTGACTGTCAAAAATTTTAAAGGTCTCTATGTATCTAAGGTTGATCCCAATTATCTTTATTTGAAAATATTTAACCCCTTTGCTGCAATGTCATCATGTTTACATCTCTGACATGTCCAAGGTCGGTTTTGTTCTTAAGTAAACAGTGAAAACAAATATACCCTACACTGAATACAGAATGTCAGCTCTTCCATGGAGGATGGTATTAACAGCTGGGCAGTAGACAGGACACTGCTCCACAGTCAAGGACTAAAGGTAGAGAGACCCTTTCAGAGTAGAGGTGCCAATGAGGCCAGCGCCCTGGCTGGCCAGCTCACAGGATCACGTTCAACAGCGGGAGCCCGGCTAAGACTGAGAGCATACCCACCACACCGGCCGGCGCGGCGAGAGCAGCAGGGTTAAGCTCCCTGGGAGGGGCAGCAGGCGGCTCTCGAGGGCCGCGAGGCGCACTGTCCCTCCCTGGGCTTCGGCAGACCAGGCCACTCAGCTCTGCTTCCAGCCCTTGGAATAAGCTACTGCGACCTCGGCTCACTCTCTTACTCTGTTTTATTGCCAGTGCCTGCAGTCTGAGAAGAACAGCAGTTCTGCAGATTTAAAGTGCTCCACTAGTCACTGCAAAGGCATCAGCCTGCATTTATGCAGATGCCACTCCAAACCCTCCTCGCCACCCAAGGGCAGTGTTTCTCAGCTGGAAAGAAACACACTGCATAACTTCTGAAGCTGAATCAAATATGAAAATGTGGACCTAATAATAAAAAGTAAATTGCACTTCCGTCTTTATCTGATGGCAAAATACCAATAAAAGTTAAGAGTTTTAAAATGTGTCTGTGTGTGTTTAATGTGTTGGTTCTAAAACCAACATAAAAGGAAAAAAATCTTCCCCAGAGAAAATTTCTGGAAAGCATGAAATTGGGCTATTAAGGTTGGGGCAGAGGAGGGGATTGCGGGAAGAGGAAAAGAAAATGACATGGACAGGAGACACAACCAGTAATAAAGCACCTCCCAAAACGGGAGAGATCAAGGGACCATCTCACCCCAAGAAGGGCAAGACCAAGGGCAGAAATGGCACGGATCTAACAGAAACAGAAGCAGTTAAGAAGAGGCGGCAAAACTATGCACAAAGGAGGAACTATACAAAAAAGGTTTCAATGACCCAGGTAACCACAATGGGGTGCTGACTCACCTAGAGTGAGGTGAAGTAAAGTGGGCCTTAGGATGATGCTATGAAAGTGCTGCACTCAATAGGCCAGCAAATTTGGGAAACTCAGCAATGGTCACAGGACTGGAACAGGTCAATTTGCATTGCAATCTCAAAGAAGGATACAGTCAAAGAATATTCAGACTACTGCAGAATTGCACTCATTTCACACGCTCCCAAGGTCACGCTCAAAGTCTTTCAAGCTCAGCTTTAACAGCGCATGAACCAAGATCTTCCAGATGTACAAGATGGACTTAGAAATGGCAGAGGAACCAACAAGTTGCCAACGTCTGTTGGACTGTAGAAAAGGAACAGAAATCTGGAAAAACATCTACTTCTGCTTCAATGACTGTGCCAAAGCCTTGGACTGTAGATCACAACAAACTGTGGAAGATCCTTAGAGACGGGAATGCCAGACCACCTTACTTGCCTCCTCAGAAAACTATATGCAGGTCAAGAAACAGGAGTTAGAACCAGATATGGAAACACGGATTGGTTGAAAACAGGGAAAGGAATATGTCAAAGCTGTATACTGCCACCCTGCTTATTTCACTTAGGTGCAGAGTGCACGGGTGTGTGCCAAGTCACTTCTGTTGTTTCTGACTCGTTCATGACCCTAAGGACTGTAGCCCACCAGGCTCCTCTGTCTGCAGAATTCTCCAGGCAAGAATACTGAAGTGAGACACCATGCCCTTCTCCAGGAGATCTGCCCACCCAGGGATCGAACCCCCGTCTCTTAAATCTCCTTCATTGGCAGACGGGGTCTTTACCAGGAGGGCACCTGGGAAGCCCATCTGCATGCAGAACGCCGGGCTGGAGGAAGTGCAGGCTGGAATCAACAACCTCAGATACGCAGATGACACCACCCTAACAGCAGAAAGCTGAGAGGAGCTGCAGAGCCTCTTGATGAAAGTGAAAGAGGAGAGTGAAAAAGCTGGCTTAAAGCTCAACAGTCAAAAAAACAAAGATCATGGCATCCAGTCCCATCACTTCATGGCAAATAGATGGGGCAACAAAGACACAGTGACAGACTTCATTTTCTTGGGCTTCAAAATCACTGCAGATGGTGACTGTAGCCATGAAATAAAAAGACTTGCTCCTTGCAAGAAAAGCTATGACCAACCCAGACAGCATATTAAAAAGCAGAGACATCACTTTGCCAAAAAAGGTCCATCTACTCAAAGCTGTGGTTTCTCAAGTAGTCATGTATGGATGTGAGAGTTGAAACAAAAAGAAGGCTGAGCACAGAAGAATCTATGCTTTTGAACTGTGGTGCTAGAGAAGACTCGAGAGTCCCTTGGACTGCAAGGAGATCCAACCAGTCAATCCTAAAGGAGATCAGGCCTGGGTGTTCACTGGAAGGACTGATGTTCAGGCTGAAGCTCCAATACTTTGGCCACGTGATGCGAAGTGCTGACTTAATGGCAAAAACCCTGATGCTGGGAAAGACTGAAGGCGGGAGGAGAAGGGGACGACAGAGGATGAGATGGTTGGATGGCATCACCAACTCGAAGGACCTGAGTTTGACCAAGTTCAGGGAGAGATGAAGGACACGGAAGCCTGATGCGCTGCAGTCCTTGGTACTGCATTGAGTTAGACACGACTCAGCAACTGAACAGCAATAAGCTGGAGCAGCAGCTATCCTAGTGAGCAATACAGTTAGGCAAGGCAAGGATGAGATTACAGTGTCTGAGAATCTGAAAGAGAAACATGTTTGGTAGGTTCCTACCTAATCAGACCCACTGGATTTTTTGAAAACAGAAGTAGAATGGGTAGTTTTGTTGACCCTCGACTGAGAATGGCTAGAGGGCACATGGTGGACATGAGGAGCCAGCTCTCAGAGGCACGCTATGGGGCAAATGCTGGCTGCAGGGTCCTGGGCATTCCGGGGCCAGAGGCCTGCTGTATGGACGGGCATGAATCAGCAACTTCTCAGAAGCCTGAGTTATCAGGAAAAGGATTAGGTCAAGGAAATAAAGAAGAATTATATTGAGAAGAAAAGCGAGTTCAATTCGAGACATGATCATTTAAAACTAGTTAAGAATAGAAACACTCAAGTATCAAAATGGCCCAAAAGTCCCAAAGAAACGTGACAGGAGACCAAGTGTGAGAGGGGTCAGACAGGAAAGACAGAGAACAGGAGAGGCAGACACTTTCGGAGTGGAAAGGCCCCTGGGCTGAGTGGCTCCATCACTCTGGGCAGACAAGTGCCTGCCTTCTTTCCAAGGCTCAGCCAACAGATGGACGAAGAACTGCGACGCCCAAGTCACCAGCTAAAACCCGAAAGGGATCTCAAACTCAAGTTTTCCACCTTCTGTTTAGAAATGTTTGAAGCTATGAGAATATGTGAGCTCGCCAAGGTTCAGAGCGGGGTCACAGGTCCGAGGGCCACAGGCATGCTTGCTTGGACTGTGGTTTTAAAAAACAGAGAGAGGAAAGAAACAGTGGTGGCAGGAGAGTGACATAGTTCTTTCCCTCTATCCCAGCGGGAAATACAGTTTGGTGAGCTACGGATCAGATGACAGGGTCTCTGAGAATCTGAAAGACAAACATACTGAGCAGGTTCCTACCTAATCAGAACCACTGGAGTTTTTGAAAAAAGAGGCAGAATGGGCAGTAGGAGAAACAGAAGAAGCAGAAAGAAACAGTTGAGACAGGGGACATTTATTTCCCGTCTCCAGCAACCTTTGCTGTCACCCCCAAACAGTGTTCATGTAAGGAGTCTCAAGGTCTGCAGCTGCTGGAAGTCCAGCTGGAGGGCAGTCTCAAGGCCACTGCTCACGGCAGCATGGTGGCATGCATCACAGCGCGGTGGCGTGTATCACAGCGCGGTAGTGTGTATCACAGTCTGGGCCGCATACCCAAGGGCTGGGCAGCGCACCGGCTACAGCGCCCTCCCCACCAGCACGCGTGAGCACGCTAGCTCGCCTCAGTCGTGTCTGACTCTCTGCGACCCCATGGACCGCAGCCCACCAGGCTCCTCTGTCCAGGGGATTCTCCAGGCCGGGGTACTGCAGTGGGTGCCACTTCCTCCTCCAGGGGATCTTCCTGACCCAGGGATCGAACACACGTCTCTTCACATCTCCTGCACGGCAGGCAGGTTCTTTACCACTAGCACAACATGGAAGCCCTTCCAACCAGCATATCACGCCAACTCCCTCTCCCTGGGGTACTCCTGAACTTCAACTAACTGCCAGCATTCTAAATCTGCAATATCTCATATAAAAGTTTAGAGTCCTCATACTTTCCTTAATCAGAAGGTCTGATTACAGCAAACTCCTTTTTTCTCCGCATGAAAGGAAGCCAACGGCAGCGTTTCCGCTGGCAGGGATCTGCTTTCTCATCACTTGTCCCCAGTGCAGACCATCCCCTCCTTCACATCACTAACAGAGGCCTCTTTGAGGGAATCTGCAACCTTCAAAGAGACGTTAAGTGGAGGATTAGAATCTCAGCTTCAGAAAAAGACGTTAGGGCATGAAAGGAAACCAGCAAAGGGGCCAAGAAAGCTGTTTCAGAGATCAGCACAGCACTGCAGAAATGGAGGGAGGAGATGACCTCACTGAGCCAAAGCCAACAGTAGAATCCAGCAAGGAGGAAGGTACCAAACCTGTGGGAAGAGAGTCAGCTGCTCTGGAGCTTTCACCCCACAGCGAATGCAGGCAACAGGGCCAGAGAAAGGGGAAAGACATCCACAGCAAACGAGAGATGGAGAGTACACGCAAAAGGTTTATACAGTGATTCTTTTAACTGCAGATATTCATACACATTTGACTAGTAAAGAGTAAGAACAGGAAGTTGTGAAAAGTGGTTTTAGACTCAGTCTCAGGCAGAAGGAAACAAGAAGTTTTCTGTATTCAGTGGAGTAATGACTTCACAGAGTAGCTTTGTCAATCCGTTCAGTTCAGTCGCTCAGTCCTATCTGACTCTGCAACCCTATGGATGCCAAGCCTCCCTGTCCATCACCAGCTCCTGGAGCTTGCTCAAACCCAAATCCATTGAATCGGTGATACTATCCAACCGTCTCATCCTCTGTGGTCCCCTTCTCCTCCTGCCTTCAATCTTTCCCAGCATCAGGGTCTTTTCCAATGAGTCAGTTCTTCCCATCAGATGGCCAAGGTACTAGAGCTTCAGCATCAGTCCTTCCAGTGAATATTCAGGGCTGATCTCCTTTACAATGGACTGGTTGGATCTCCTTGCAGTCCAAGGGACTCTCAAGAGTCTTCTCCAACACCACAGTTCAAAAGCATCAGTTCTTCAGCACTCAGCTTTCTTTATAGTCCAACTCTCATATTCATAAGTGACTACTATAAAAACTGTAGCTTTGACTAGACAGACCTTTGTTGGCAAACTATATCTCTGCTTTTTAATATGCTGTCTAGGTTGGTCATAGCTTTTCTTCCAAGGAGCAAGCATCTTTTAGACTGAGGCAATAATTACCTGCCTCGCTATAATTAAGCTCTAACATACTTGAACAGAATATCTTAAGAAGAAATAATGATGAAATAAAAAGATACAACAAAACCCCTATATTATGAACTGAACAGACAGATGATAAAGAGCAAAGGAAATCAGGTAAGTCATTTCTTGATCATCTTTTCTTATCTGGCAGAGTAAGATTATAATCAAAGAAGTTAGAAGATAACATCATCCCAACTGAAAAATCAAAGTTTCTCATCAATAAACCTATGTCAAATAGTCTACTATTTTAAAATCAGCTGACCACACATATAAATTACATCAGAAAAAAAGCATATACTAAATACTAGTATTTTTCCTAGTTTCACTGGACACTGATTTATTCATTATGAGTCAGTAAGACCTGCTTTATACCTATCTTTATGCTGTGAATAATGTTTTACCAAGGACATTGAAGTTTTTTCTTCTACTAACATGCAGTAGAAAACGCCTCACTCAGAATTGAGATCATGGCGCAGTTACGGTGGGACTATTAGCTTCGTAGCATTTTTACTCAGTGACCTAGTAAATTATTCAGGTAAAAAAGAAGCAACTTCTACTTTATAGATGATGCTTATGAGCATCCTCACTGCCTAAAAACTATGTTTCTTATTCAAAAGAATCACTATCGTATGACTTCTAAAGCAGAATTAAAGAATTTCATACCAGAGAATAAGATTCTGATTTAAATACAGCTTATTTGACTTTTTTTTTAACAAGCTGTGGGAAGAATACAGAGGACTCATTTCTCATAGTTTTGTGAATTCACCATTCAGATCTCTCTAACAGACCTAGAACAAATGTTTGCTCTCAATCTTTTTAGAAAGACTATGTTATCTCATGAAACTCTGAGGTCTGACCCCAGGCTGAAGGCGCTATAGACACAGTGTTAGACAAAATGAACAGTTTCCTATCTCGGCCCTTCCACGTGTGTGACTACCCAGAATCAATCTGAGTGGTTAAGTCAGGTTCAAGATGAAGTTCACTGCGAGAGGATCTTTAGAATAACGTATTCAATGTGACACAGGGTAACGTCTTAAATGAAAGAATTACTGGAAAGCAGATCAAACACAGAGGGACTGAAGCAGAAAACTGGGGTAGGAATGTGAATTTTTATTTAATCCCGTTTAATTTAATCTGTTCTGCTCCTTCCCACACAACTGAAATTACCGAGTGATGAGGGCAGTAAAGCAGCTGAGTGCTCGTTACGTGACTGGCACTGTGCCAGATGTTCACAGTTCACGCAAGCACCACACCAGGGGTGAACTGTTGCCCCGATTTTAGATATGACCCCACAGAGGCACCAGCAGGCTGCAGAGCTTTGCCGAGGCTTTGCAAGGGCCACGCAGGCGGCGAGAGCAGGGCCGGGGCTTGGCCACCAGGCTCCTCCCAGGAGCTCCAGAGGCCGAGGCTGCTCCCAGCACAGGGGAGTCTTCACGACCTCCTGCCACAAAGAGCTGGCAGGGCTTGAGACGCTTAGGAGACCGGCAAGAGGGCCTCTGAGAGGCGAGGGAGCTGAAAGAACGCCAGCCTTCTGCCTCATTCCAAATCCTGCCGTCTCGGCCTCGGCGCCCCTCCTCTCCTCAAAGGCCAGGAACTGAGGTAGCGTGAGTGTGTATGCCTGCCCACAAGCACACACACAGAAACACACTTCTAATATATTCCCAACACTGCTTCACAAAGACGCCAACTCCAACACCAGAAACAGGAACAAACAGTGAACAGCCCCATAAATAAACTTGTAAGTATTAAAACCTCACTACATTCCTTATTCTTCTCACTGCCTGATGCGGTACATTTGAGGACCACTTCCCTGCGTCACCCATCTGTGGGTGTGGCCGCCGTCTGGGTGAGCGGGGGCCGCAGGATGCTGCTTATATGCGCCTACGCACTCCGCATTTTAGTTCACCTGTGCAGCAGGCCACAGTCCTAACTTTTAAAGCAAGTATATCAAAACGGTAGAGGAAAACCCTACTATTACAACACATGAAAAGGTAAGACTTCCTGCTTTGCTTATTATACGTTCTGAACAGTTGGCTTTATTATCACTGATGTGTAATATATAATTATCTATATTATTATAGAATGTGATAATCACTTTTATGCATCTTTGCATACTGTTCTGTAACTCTGTACTCAGAGGTCAAGCAAGGCCGCATCACCAGAGTGGACTGCAAGTCTGTGTCCTGCGCAAAGCGCGTCAGTCAGCCCAGGGTGCCCGTGAGGGCTCAGGTTCTGGGCTGCCGTGCAGACTGTAGGCATCCTTCCCTAACTCGAAAAGGACCCCCAGCTTGCTCAACCATTACCCACCTCAAGGGGCATTTGTACCCAATCAGCAAGAATCCTGCAGAGGCAAGCAGCAACTGTGAGCCAACAGTATTCTGCAAGCCCGAGAAAATTACTTTGAAGCCCATGTTTCACAGAGATTCCAACACTAAATCACCACGATGATCACCCTGTCCCTTCCTGCAGAGTGGTCTTCAGACCTGCCCTGAAATCACCAGGAATGCAGTGCCTTAGTCCCATTTCAGACCTACTGGAAACAAAACCTGCATTTTTAACAAGCTCTGCAGATGATTCTCACCCACATTCAGTGGGAGAAACAGTGTCCAGGGCATGGACCCCACGTGTCCTGAACAGAGTCGAGAACAGGCCCACAATCTAAATTAAATACTCTCTCACTTACTGTCCTAACGAGACACATCAGCTACTGCCTGGCAGGTCCCAGTCTGCTCAGCAGAGGAACACATATTTGAATTTTGCTGTGACAAATAATTCTTATGCATGCTTTCTAAAACCCACCCTTCATGAGTAATTTAAATGACTTGAAATGTTTTTCATATTCACCCTTTTGTGAACTCAAATTTTCCTTAAGAAATATTTCAACTTAATTCTCTTTAGTCAATTTTGAATACACAGACAAGAGAAATGAAAGTCTATCAATTATCTTTATGCAAAAAGTATAATCGTATCTTAAGGAAAAATTTATCACATTAAAAAAAATAACTTTTAGAGAACCATTATGTTCCTAAAGTAGAAATTTTAACTAAAACAATTTATTACAATTTGATAATAAAGGCTTTAATTGTAATGTCATTGACACCTGCCATTTCTTTACAGTTTCATAACTTTATTGTTGCTGTGTTTGAATCTTTGCAACCCCATGAACAGCAGAACGCCAGGCTTCCCTGTCTTTCACTATCTCCCAGAGTTTGCTCACACTTAGGTCCACCATTGAGATGCTGATGCTACCCAATCATCTCATCCTCTGTTGTCCCCTTCTCCTCCTGCCTTCAATCTTTCCCAGCATGAGGGTCTTTTCCAATGAGTCAGTTCTTCACATCAGGTGGCCAAAGTATTGGAGCTTCAGCATCAGTCCTTCCAATGAATATTCAGGGTTGATTTCCTGTAGAATGAATTAGTTTGATCTCCTGGAAGTCTTAACTGCAATAATGTAACTATAACTAAATACTAAGACATGCTAATAGGAAGTATTTCTATTAGAAATAGAAAGAAATACGAATAAAACTAAATGGGAAGCACTGGAAATAACTCGGCTTTCAGCTAACGTGCACACTTAAACATACAAAGGTAGAAACGGAAGCATAATCCAGAAGCCGTTTTGAACAGCGGGTCTGGAAATGGACCCTGTGCTTTATCACTCACGGCGGCGCTGTATGGTATTTTAAAGTGACAGTATTATTAGTTTTCATCCTGATTTACTCTGGTTAATTTCTATTCACACAAGACATTTGAAAAATTATACCTGGAAGTGGCAATGTGTAAAACTGCTTTTTGCTCAGAAAAAAATTTCTATTCCCATTATAATAGCATCTGCGTTCTGAGAAGTCAATCACAGCAACACACTCTCACTGTATGGGAAGGCTGCTGAGCTGGTTGTCAACGTTGGGTTTTTCCTTCCCAATTTTATATTACAGGAGGTCCCTAGCAGACTTTCGGGCTCCCAAGTGGCCTGCCTGGCAATGCAGGAGGAGTAAGAGTGTGTCCTCTTACTATACACCCTCAGTCCCTTCAGGAAGACTGGGCGGCTTACAAACAACAGAAGCTAACTCGCCACAGCCCTGGATGCTGGGAAGCCCAAGAGCAAGGCACCGGGATGGCAGTGTTCTGGTGAGAGCCGGAGTCACGGGGCAGCAGCTGCACCCTGCGGGGTGGACGGGCCGAGGGGGCCCTGTGGGACATTTATGATCACTAACCCCGTTCGTGACCCTGGCGGACTTTTATGATCACTAACCCCGCTGGTGACACCCCCACCCTCACGAATGAAGCACCTCCCTAAAGGCCCACCTCCTGATTCCTCATGTCAGGCATTAGAATTCAACACGTGAACTGGCGGGCAGGTGGGGGAACACACACATTCAGACCATAACCCTCCTTCTTCAGCTTCAACAGTATCAGTTGAGGACTGACCGTGTTTCTGTCCCACCTCCAAGTATTAATTCTCATTACTCCCACTCTAAATTATTTTAAAGCAAATCCCAGATACATACTGAAATATTTACAGGTGAAATTATACCTTATCNGCTTCAACAGTATCAGTTGAGGACTGACCGTGTTTCTGTCCCACCTCCAAGTATTAATTCTCATTACTCCCACTCTAAATTATTTTAAAGCAAATCCCAGATACATACTGAAATATTTACAGGTGAAATTATACCTTATCTTTAAAAACCAAACATGCTCCCTATTAAATATACCCAAAGTATCATCTCCTCTCTTACACATACAAACACAAATAATAACGTCTTCATATCATCAAATATCCAATCAGTTCAAAGATTCTTTACTGAAGCACTCGCTGGGAAATAATAAAATCACCTTATACTATTTTAGCAAAATTTCTTGATAAAATGTCCAAATATTTCATTAGCACATGTGAAGCCAATAAGAGATAATTGTTAAATCACATATATTTTATTAAAATTAAATATTATAACTTCTCTTTAATGTAAGTTTATATTTATGCTTCTTAATATATAAATATTATGTAGTTCTTACCCAAATTCTAACTCTCTAAATACAGTTAAGTCTAAAATAGACTACAGTTAGTCTAAAATGGCTACTTTTAAAAATAGCAAACCAGGTAAACCAAATTTTGATCAAACTTACTAATTGGATTGCTTTTAAAAAATTTCCCTTACTGGGAATTGGAGCTGAAATACAGTATTATTAATCCAGACTGTACCTGAATTACAATCAACTAGTCACAGAACAGGTTTATTCCTAACATTGCTCCAAGGACAAACTGCCCCATACCGTACACAGCCCCGCTTATCTGTGTTCTTAAGGGTTCAAATTGCAAAGATGCCTTGGACCGTGATTCTTGAACTTCTGGCCTGCTTAGGAAATAGCAGGAGGGCCTGCTGAAACAGGGTGCTGGCCGCACCCAGGAGTTTCTGTTTCAAGGGCTACGGGTGGGGCCTGATAACCTGCCCTCCTAACAAGGCCCCAGGGGACACGGATGCTGCCGGTCTGGAGCCCACACCTGGAGAGCCTCTGGTCTAAGGCCGTGAATCTGTAAGATCTGCCAGACAAGACGGGGAAAGAGCAAGTGTTCTGGCAAAAGATGAAGGGGGGTTCACATCTCAGCTCTCCTCCCTTGCTAGTTACAAATTTTGAAAGCAAGTGACCCTTTTCAAAGCCTGAGTTTTATCTACAAAAACAGTTTCAACTTTATAGAAAAAAAAGAGAAAAAAGAAAAAAACTTGTACTGGTTGTCTTGGGGGCACTGTGGACCCATCACCTATTAGTCTGCAGTCTCAAGAGTAGACAGAGGAGGGTGGCATTTATTGACTTCTCTTAATATAAGAGTTTCAATGACCAAAAAAACAGCCTTTTTTAAAACTAGCATGACAGTTTAGACCCCCTTCTGGAATCATGTGGCTATCATTTAATCTGAGAAAGCGTGAATTTTAGCCCATCCGAGTTCTGCCTACTCTAATACACTAACATCACTATCTTACAGATCTAATCCTCACCCCTGCAAACTAACCCAGCTCATTATCCAATTAACTCACTGCTGCATTTTTTTAAATTGATGTTTCTATAAATGTTTATGGAATACGAAGAATAACAGCTGAATCTATTTTCATATTCACTACTTTGACAATATACTGACTCTACTTTTTAACTTCAACTCTAGTTTTTAAATCAGATTTGTTGGCATATAAAAATAGAATTTTCATCCTGAAGGAGGACTAAAACTCTAAATTTCACACTGCAGAATACAAGGCTTGGGATGATCAAATACAGAATTACTGCTAAGTATACAAAGCAAATTTTATTTACAACTTAGATAAAGTGATTTCAAACTCTGTGGGATATTATCTCCTATAAAAAGCCCTACAATTTATCAGCTATCAACATGAGAATTTTATATGTGTGTGCTTTTGCTTATATCAAAGTGTGGTGGGAGAAAAGCAAAGAAAATTGCTCACAATAGGATAGAAGCTGATGCATAATTATATTAGAAGGTAAGCCTGTGAGTAATGGTCATACTTAATTCATATGAACATTCATCCTTGGCCAGCTATTCTGGGATGACGGAAGACCCTGGATGAAATATTGTAAGGGGCAATGTAGTAATTTCTCAGAGGCTCCTTCAGTGATATATGGTTTTAAAAATTCCATTCATAGCAGTGGAGTAATGTGTACAGGACAGGAGATGCTTGGCGCAGCGCAGAGGAGAGGGCTGTGCTTTGGAGTAAGACGGAGGTGGGTTTGAGTCTCTGCTGTTTCTTTCTTGCTGGTTACAAAGCTTTGAGAACACGCGACCACATCCTGAGCTTTATCTGCAAAATTAGGTAATTCCCCTAAGCCTACAGGATCACTTTGAAGACCAAACTAAAACTGCATCTAAAATAAAGGACGCACTCAGTAAGTGGGGTGCTTCACGGTAAGCAGTAAGCCTGCTTCTGAAAGCCTGGCGCATATCTACTTCTTCAGTAAAAATAATTCAAACTACTCTGTATCTCATAGATTTCTAAGGGGTTTAACAGACTTACGTTACTACTAGTGGAATTTTCAGAAACAGCTTTTCTTAAATTTATAAGTATAGCTGAAAGAACAGTTTTCTACTCACAAGATTTTCTGATTATTTACTCTTAAGGTTAAAAATAAATTATAGAAAATTTAAGAAAAACAGATGCTATTTTCATAAAGTGTTTAGTTCTATAAATGATGGACCACAATTCTAATTTTTAATATTAGAAGACATGATGGTTATAAGTAGATTTACCTAAGTGTGGATATACAGGTATACCTACAGTATAATATGGATATAAGTAGCTGTAAGTGGATATAAGCAAATATACTTAAAAATGAAATCTTCAGAAGTTCTTCCTCTAGACAAAAATACTTTTTCATCTGAAGTTTTACATTCAACCATCATAATACATGCTTTCCATATAATATATCCCCATAAAGACTAATGTTTCTTGTTAATGTATAAATAAATAGCATGTTTAGAAGATAAAACACATTTTCCCCATTCACACTCTACTAGTGGCCAACCACAGTAATCCTTGCCTGCCCATGAGGGATTGATGGCTTATTAAACTCTGGATCAGGCCAGCCATTCACGCAAGCCACAGTCACCAGGACAGGATTCCACATCCAAGTCGAAAGCAAGCCAGCAGAGGGTGAAGGGAAGAGAAACCCAGAGGGAGGAGACAGCCAGTGTGGGAATCTGGTCACTGCGGGCCAGAGGGTAACTGACCCATCAGACTATGGGAATTTTGAATGTAAAACGAGAGAAGGTAACAGAATCCATCAACACGGAAAGGGAAAATAAGGAGCAGACACAGAGAAGCTGCACCTCCTTTATTCAGCAAGTATTTACTGAGCCCAAGCCGAGGGTGACAAGCCAGGCAGTGTGTGAGGATGATCACGCCGGGTGCCGCCGAAGAAGGCTGCACTTCGGAGCAAAGAAGACGGCCAGGTTATCAGGGCTGCCGCGAGGCCTCCCGAGGAAAAGGCACCACCACGCTGGGCAGGAGCTAACGAGACGGGCAAGAGCGGGCAGTGGAACCAGGCAGGGCGAAAGACGCCGCACGCCCGCGTCTGGGCCCTTCACACAGCTCAGAGCTCCGGAGCCGAAGCGGCTGCACCAGCCCTCCTGGGGGAGAGGGGGCTCCAGGGTGTGCACAGCGCTGGCATTTCCCAGAGGAAACCAGCAAAACTCTCACCCGGAAAGACTCCCCTCAGGCACAGCGCTGACTACCAGAGGCGCTGCACAGGAGACTTAGGAAGAAAACAAAACACCTCCCCGCACGGCCTGGCGAGATTAAACAGGTCACAGCGAGTCCTGCGGTCCCGCGGCCTCCCTCGGCTCCAAGCTCCGTCCTCTCCCATCCTACCCCACTAGGAGCTCCATCCCATCCCACTTCCATCTCTACCAGCGCCGCCTCAGAAAAGGAATTTGGTATCAATCATTTCAGTCTTAATTCAGCAATAATTCAAACCTGTTTTCTCTTCCAGACTTATCTGCGTTTGTGGCTTCCTAACAGGTGAACGGAACGCACTGCTGACTACTAACTGATTTTAAGCATCAGTGAGCAGGTGGTCACACAGGCCCTGAGGAGAGAGGGTAAGCGTTTCCTGAAATCACACTTCAATGACTGAACAGAACACATCACTTTATCCCCTGTAAAGAATAACACATTTTTAAAAAATGGCAGTTGTTTTAAAATCATCCTTTTAATAGAGAGTAAAGTAAATGATGAATTTGTTTCTATCCAACCTCCAACCTTTAAAAACCTAACCAAGATCTGATTGGCAAAGTGTATGCAAATTCTAATAATATTAAAAAGTAACAATTTAGTCTAATGAATGACTTATCACTTCATGATCCGAAAAAGTCACAAAATGAAGATGTGAGTATCTGCTTAAACTATCAGTAGGTCATAAATCATGTCTAATATTGCTGCTTGGCTCTATACTGCTAGGATTTCGGCAATTATGGTTTCAATGGTATATTTATGCAAAATTTACTGCTGTATTCTACCACAAATCAATTCCTTTTATTCTAAATTAGTTTCAGATTTCATAAATTATTATTGGTCCTCTCATTACTATGTATAATTTAACGCAGCTAAACCACCGCTCAGAATCTTTGGAAGGTACACCTAGGAAACATGCGTGTAATTCGACAAGTGCTGAGTGCCTGCAGGTCCAGACAGACGTTAAAACAAAGCCGCAACAGCAGCTAGACGCAGGTTCACTATGAACTCCTGCCTCCTGGCAATTAAACTCCTCAAGTCAATCCCTCCTGAGCCTGAAATATTTTTACTCTCACCTGCAATATTACAGTTAAGATTACATTTGAGTACGNACGTTAAAACAAAGCCACAACAGCAGCTAGACGCAGGTTCACTATGAACTCCTGCCTCCTGGCAATTAAACTCCTCAAGTCAATCCCTCCTGAGCCTGAAATATTTTTACTCTCACCTGCAATATTACAGTTAAGATTACATTTGAGTACGTTATCTAACTGAACATATTCAGGGACTTATCAAACCTGTAAAATTTACATTCTCTCACAGTGGGGACCTGTTGGGGATACTGTATCTTCTTTAAATGACAAATACTGCTTCTTTTTCCTAAATTAAATATATTTAACTCTGAATTAAAATTAGTCATGACACTGTACTGTTAGAAATCTTAAGCGACATGAGAAATTTAACATACACTATTTCTCATACATGCACTTAACATAATTATGTGTTAACATACAAGGCATCGAAGAACACTTTAATGTCCATTTATTTGGAAAACTGATCTCTAACCCAGAGGGTGAAAACTGCCCCACGTAATCTGCATATCTTTTCACTCACTTATCAGCTATTTTGTTCCCTTAATTCTAGATGATAACATCTGACTATGGAATATTCGAATACTCAAAGTTTTATTAGCTCAATAGCTTTAGAAAACTGACTAAAAGCTGGATGTCACACCTAGCGGAATATAAAATTCTGTGCATACACTTCATGCTACACAATTTAGAAATTCAGACTATTTTTGTCATGCTTATTTCTCAACAGTTGAAAATTAGTCCTTAAAGCTTAATTAATGACTGCTATCCTCAAGACAGAGTCTCAGCACATCAAAACAGTGTTTTCAAGGAAGCTGGTATCTTTGCTGTTCTGGTCAAAACGGCAGAGTCCTGAATGGCCTGACAAAGCAGGCAATTACCGTCTCAAACACTTTGCGGCTCAGGCTACAGTTACGAGCAGAATCAGAGTTAATCTCAGCCCCTTAATTTAGGGCTCCTTCTTAATATCATTTGTTAGCTTTTCATGATCATATTTTTAAAAGCAAAAAGAAAAATATTATTTTTGCTATGACTAATTTCTCAGAGAAATATTTATGTTGCTCCGAGGAAGAGTCATCAGTGTTTCAGGATCTAGTTCTTAGATGGGTTGACTAGTCTGAGGTTTACACAGTAAATATAATACATGGATACAAATGTTGACTCTTGAAGCCTGCAGGAAATCATAAATGCTTAAAACCCACTATCAGTTATCAGATGAACATCTAATTAGCACGTCCAGCTTGGCGGTAGCCAATCTTTGAGAGTATCCGTCAGGGTATTACTGGGAGGCTGCCGTTGTATGGTAGCTGCACACGTTGCTGTGAAATGATGGACGCATTCGACACATTCTTTAGTTCTGTGTTTAGCCCAGCTGACTGAAAAGCCGATTTCACTCCCCTTCTGTATTAGCATCCTTCTAGTGTACAGCTGCCAACCGTGGTTAAATCTGATTAGGCCCCATGTTGAGTTAATCAATTTGATAACATCAGGCATTATTAAGAAAGCATACACAACACGGTCACTATGTCTACTATCAAAAGCCTGTGCACCAAGGCTTTTGTTTTCCCAGAACACTGCAACTGCTTCAAGTAGCTTAGACTTATTTTGCTTTGTTTTGAATAGAATTTTAAAAGAACAAAACTTCTCTATTTCTTCCTTAGGTCAATACAAAAAAATTATTCTGTAACAGTATTAACACCATGATGAACTTTTTCTTTATCAATATCTATATAATGAAATAATCCCCAAATCACAGTCACGATTAGAAATAAAGACCAACAAAAATACAATGCTCACTACGTAAAACAGTATCCCACGGTAATATCCTGAGAAATTCTTCTGTTCTGTTTTTGTTCACAATGATTAAAGATGACTTCATACACAACCCACTTTCCCCCCTTGTGATGTTCACAGCTTTGCTACACTCGGGTTTAACACAGTCACAGGAAAAGGAGCGTGGTCATCCGATCACAGGGGCTGTCACAACCCACGTGTATGTGCCCTATGGTATAACACTTGTGGCAGAAGGCGCACGTGCGCCAGACAGCAGGACGTGGCACGAACGCAGAGCTTCCAGCTCCCGCCTGCTTCCCTTCCGAGGCCATGGAAGGATCCAGAGGGAGCTGAGAGGAGCCCGGCGCTAGTCTGTCCCGCTCTTGCGACCCCATGGACTGCAGCCCCCAGGCTCCTCCGTCCACAGGACTGCCCCGGCAAGGACGCTGGAGTGGCTGCCATTTCCTGCCCCAGGGAATCTTCCCGACTCAGGGATTGAATCCATTTCTCCTGCCCTGGCAGGCAGACTCCTTACCACCAGGGAAGCCCAGCCTCTCACTGCTGCTGCTGCTGAGTCGCTTCCGTTGTGTCCAACTCTGNCCCGACTCAGGGATTGAATCCATTTCTCCTGCCCTGGCAGGCAGACTCCTTACCACCAGGGAAGCCCAGCCTCTCACTGCTGCTGCTGCTGAGTCGCTTCCGTTGTGTCCAACTCTGTGCGACCTCAGAGATGGCAGCCCACCAGGCTCCCCGTCCCTGGGATTCTTCAGGCAAGAGCACTGGAGTGGATTCCCATTTCCTTCTCCAATGCATGAAAGCAAAAAGGGAAAGTGAAGCCGCTCAGTCGTGTCCGACTCTTCGCGGCCCCTTGGACTGCAGCCCATCAGGCTCCGTCCGTGGGATTTTTCAGGCTAGAGCACTGGAGTGGGGTGCCATCGCCTTCTCCGAACCTCTCATTACTTTATACTAAAAATTTTCAGTTACTTATTTTTTACTTACTTCAGAGCAGAACAGTTTTCTCAGATTTTAAAAGTTTGTTTCTTGAAACAAATTGAAACAAAAAAACTAGAAAGCACGTGCTTTTTGCAGAATCACAAGTCTAAGAACTGGGCGTCACTTGCGCTCCGTGTCTTGGGCAGGCAAGCACCGAAGGGGCTTCTAAAGGAGGCCAGCGCCTGCAGCCACGGAGCCGCTGCAGCCACCCACCCGCGCAGGCCGGGCAGCCGCCTTCCTTCCACCGGCATCGTGAAGTAAGTGACAGAGCAAGGGGGAAACTAAACCAACGCAAAGCGACGCTCATCCCTGCCTGCCTCCCCACGCAGCTCTCGNAGTCACCAGGACAGGATTCCACACCCGAGTCGAACGCAAGCCAGCAGAGGGTGAAGGGAAGAGAAACCCAGAGGGAGGAGACAGCCAGTGTGGGAATCTGGTCACTGCGGGCCAGAGGGTAACTGACCCATCAGACTATGGGAATTTTGAATGTAAAACGAGAGAAGGTAACAGAATCCATCAACACGGAAAGGGAAAATAAGGAGCAGACACAGAGAAGCTGCACCTCCTTTATTCAGCAAGTATTTACTGAGCCCAAGCCGAGGGTGACAAGCCAGGCAGTGTGTGAGGATGATCACGCCGGGTGCCGCCGAAGAAGGCTGCACTTCGGAGCAAAGAAGACGGCCAGGTTATCAGGGCTGCCGCGAGGCCTCCCGAGGAAAAGGCACCACCACGCTGGGCAGGAGCTAACGAGACGGGCAAGAGCGGGCAGTGGAACCAGGCAGGGCGAAAGACGCCGCACGCCCGCGTCTGGGCCCTTCACACAGCTCAGAGCTCCGGAGCCGAAGCGGCTGCACCAGCCCTCCTGGGGGAGAGGGGGCTCCAGGGTGTGCACAGCGCTGGCATTTCCCAGAGGAAACCAGCAAAACTCTCACCCGGAAAGACTCCCCTCAGGCACAGCGCTGACTACCAGAGGCGCTGCACAGGAGACTTAGGAAGAAAACAAAACACCTCCCCGCACGGCCTGGCGAGATTAAACAGGTCACAGCGAGTCCTGCGGTCCCGCGGCCTCCCTCGGCTCCAAGCTCCGTCCTCTCCCATCCTACCCCACTAGGAGCTCCATCCCATCCCACTTCCATCTCTACCAGCGCCGCCTCAGAAAAGGAATTTGGTATCAATCATTTCAGTCTTAATTCAGCAATAATTCAAACCTGTTTTCTCTTCCAGACTTATCTGCGTTTGTGGCTTCCTAACAGGTGAACGGAACGCACTGCTGACTACTAACTGATTTTAAGCATCAGTGAGCAGGTGGTCACACAGGCCCTGAGGAGAGAGGGTAAGCGTTTCCTGAAATCACACTTCAATGACTGAACAGAACACATCACTTTATCCCCTGTAAAGAATAACACATTTTTAAAAAATGGCAGTTGTTTTAAAATCATCCTTTTAATAGAGAGTAAAGTAAATGATGAATTTGTTTCTATCCAACCTCCAACCTTTAAAAACCTAACCAAGATCTGATTGGCAAAGTGTATGCAAATTCTAATAATATTAAAAAGTAACAATTTAGTCTAATGAATGACTTATCACTTCATGATCCGAAAAAGTCACAAAATGAAGATGTGAGTATCTGCTTAAACTATCAGTAGGTCATAAATCATGTCTAATATTGCTGTTTGGCTCTATACTGCTAGGATTTCGGCAATTATGGTTTCAATGGTATATTTATGCAAAATTTACTGCTGTATTCTACCACAAATCAATTCCTTTTATTCTAAATTAGTTTCAGATTTCATAAATTATTACTGGTCCTCTCATTACTATGTATAATTTAACGCAGCTAAACCACCGCTCAGAATCTTTGGAAGGTACACCTAGGAAACATGCGTGTAATTCGACAAGTGCTGAGTGCCTGCAGGTCCAGACAGACGTTAAAACAAAGCCACAACAGCAGCTAGACGCAGGTTCACTATGAACTCCTGCCTCCTGGCAATTAAACTCCTCAAGTCAATCCCTCCTGAGCCTGAAATATTTTTACTCTCACCTGCAATATTACAGTTAAGATTACATTTGAGTACGTTATCTAACTGAACATACTCAGGGACTTATCAAACCTGTAAAATTTACATTCTCTCACAGTGGGGACCTGTTGGGGATACTGTATCTTCTTTAAATGACAAATACTGCTTCTTTTTCCTAAATTAAATATATTTAACTCTGAATTAAAATTAGTCATGACACTGTACTGTTAGAAATCTTAAGCGACATGAGAAATTTAACATACACTATTTCTCATACATGCACTTAACATAATTATGTGTTAACATACAAGGCATCGAAGAACACTTTAATGTCCATTTATTTGGAAAACTGATCTCTAACCCAGAGGGTGAAAACTGCCCCACGTAATCTGCATATCTTTTCACTCACTTATCAGCTATTTTGTTCCCTTAATTCTAGATGATAACATCTGACTATGGAATATTCGAATACTCAAAGTTTTATTAGCTCAATAGCTTTAGAAAACTGACTAAAAGCTGGATGTCACACCTAGCGGAATATAAAATTCTGTGCATACACTTCATGCTACACAATTTAGAAATTCAGACTATTTTTGTCATGCTTATTTCTCAACAGTTGAAAATTAGTCCTTAAAGCTTAATTAATGACTGCTATCCTCAAGACAGAGTCTCAGCACATCAAAACAGTGTTTTCAAGGAAGCTGGTATCTTTGCTGTTCTGGTCAAAACGGCAGAGTCCTGAATGGCCTGACAAAGCAGGCAATTACCGTCTCAAACACTTTGCGGCTCAGGCTACAGTTACGAGCAGAATCAGAGTTAATCTCAGCCCCTTAATTTAGGGCTCCTTCTTAATATCATTTGTTAGCTTTTCATGATCATATTTTTAAAAGCAAAAAGAAAAATATTATTTTTGCTATGACTAATTTCTCAGAGAAATATTTATGTTGCTCCGAGGAAGAGTCATCAGTGTTTCAGGATCTAGTTCTTAGATGGGTTGACTAGTCTGAGGTTTACACAGTAAATATAATACATGGATACAAATGTTGACTCTTGAAGCCTGCAGGAAATCATAAATGCTTAAAACCCACTATCAGTTATCAGATGAACATCTAATTAGCACGTCCAGCTTGGCGGTAGCCAATCTTTGAGAGTATCCGTCAGGGTATTACTGGGAGGCTGCCGTTGTATGGTAGCTGCACACGTTGCTGTGAAATGATGGACGCATTCGACACATTCTTTAGTTCTGTGTTTAGCCCAGCTGACTGAAAAGCCGATTTCACTCCCCTTCTGTATTAGCATCCTTCTAGTGTACAGCTGCCAACCGTGGTTAAATCTGATTAGGCCCCATGTTGAGTTAATCAATTTGATAACATCAGGCATTATTAAGAAAGCATACACAACACGGTCACTATGTCTACTATCAAAAGCCTGTGCACCAAGGCTTTTGTTTTCCCAGAACACTGCAACTGCTTCAAGTAGCTTAGACTTATTTTGCTTTGTTTTGAATAGAATTTTAAAAGAACAAAACTTCTCTATTTCTTCCTTAGGTCAATACAAAAAAATTATTCTGTAACAGTATTAACACCATGATGAACTTTTTCTTTATCAATATTTATATAATGAAATAATCCCCAAATCACAGTCACGATTAGAAATAAAGACCAACAAAAATACAATGCTCACTACGTAAAACAGTATCCCACGGTAATATCCTGAGAAATTCTTCTGTTCTGTTTTTGTTCACAATGATTAAAGATGACTTCATACACAACCCACTTTCCCCCCTTGTGATGTTCACAGCTTTGCTACACTCGGGTTTAACACAGTCACAGGAAAAGGAGCGTGGTCATCCGATCACAGGGGCTGTCACAACCCACGTGTATGTGCCCTATGGTATAACACTTGTGGCAGAAGGCGCACGTGCGCCAGACAGCAGGACGTGGCACGAACGCAGAGCTTCCAGCTCCCGCCTGCTTCCCTTCCGAGGCCATGGAAGGATCCAGAGGGAGCTGAGAGGAGCCCGGCGCTAGTCTGTCCCGCTCTTGCGACCCCATGGACTGCAGCCCCCAGGCTCCTCCGTCCACAGGACTGCCCCGGCAAGGACGCTGGAGTGGCTGCCATTTCCTGCCCCAGGGAATCTTCCCGACTCAGGGATTGAATCCATTTCTCCTGCCCTGGCAGGCAGACTCCTTACCACCAGGGAAGCCCAGCCTCTCACTGCTGCTGCTGCTGAGTCGCTTCCGTTGTGTCCAACTCTGTGCGACCTCAGAGATGGCAGCCCACCAGGCTCCCCGTCCCTGGGATTCTTCAGGCAAGAGCACTGGAGTGGATTCCCATTTCCTTCTCCAATGCATGAAAGCAAAAAGGGAAAGTGAAGCCGCTCAGTCGTGTCCGACTCTTCGCGGCCCCTTGGACTGCAGCCCATCAGGCTCCGTCCGTGGGATTTTTCAGGCTAGAGCACTGGAGTGGGGTGCCATCGCCTTCTCCGAACCTCTCATTACTTTATACTAAAAATTTTCAGTTACTTATTTTTTACTTACTTCAGAGCAGAACAGTTTTCTCAGATTTTAAAAGTTTGTTTCTTGAAACAAATTGAAACAAAAAAACTAGAAAGCACGTGCTTTTTGCAGAATCACAAGTCTAAGAACTGGGCGTCACTTGCGCTCCGTGTCTTGGGCAGGCAAGCACCGAAGGGGCTTCTAAAGGAGGCCAGCGCCTGCGGCCACGGAGCCGCTGCAGCCACCCACCCGCGCAGGCCGGGCAGCCGCCTTCCTTCCACCGGCATCGTGAAGTAAGTGACAGAGCAAGGGGGAAACTAAACCAACGCAAAGCGACGCTCATCCCTGCCTGCCTCCCCACGCAGCTCTCGGCCACCTCCCAAGCCTTCTGTACCCTTCAGTGAGCCCCTCACGGCCATCCCATCTCTGGCGGTCTGTGGGGGTCTGAGGGGACAAAAGCAAGCATTACTATGAACTCAAAGAAGCTCAGTTCATATTTTTAATGACTCTGGGTCTGGGGACAACATATTCTGTTTCAAATGCAAACTCAGTCTTCTGGACACCGTGCAAAGGGAAATGGGAGTTCTCTGACGTCTAGACCTTGAACCATCCTTCCCTCTCTGGAAAGCCATCCCTTCAACGCCCGCCCCCAGTCCTGTGACTGGGGATTTCCTAGGTGTCTGGTTTAAGAAATTTAAGCACCTCTATCTATCAAACTGATTGATAATAGGGTTGCTGGAAATTATAAGGCAATAGAAGATGTCACACATTACAAATCCACTGTCGACACAGCAGCCAAAGTGTCCTTTTTGAAAAGTAGATCCTCTTGGGACCCCTGCACATAAAACACGTAAAGAATGCCCGCTGCTTTCAGGAAAAAGAACAAACTCTTTCACAAACCCAGGAAGAGCCGGTGTGATCTAGTCCGGGCTCAGTCTGAGCCCCTCCTCTCCAGATGCCTCAGAGCCCTCGCCACGCGGGCCTGTTCTGGCACCTCCCATCCACATGCTGCCTCCTGAGCCTGAACCCTCCTGCCCCACTCGGCAGTTCAAGTTCACTGCAAGAGTGTTTTTTCAAAGAAAATTTTCTCCCTACCACCTCTTCCCACACCCCATGTGATACACTTTCAAAGTAGCCCCAAGATCTCTTCCAGAGCCTTTCTCTCACAGTGATCATTCACAAATGGAGAGGAGTTGTTGCTACCTGCCCCCAAGCTTTTTCCTCCAGAGTGCGGGTACCAAGGAAGTCAGTCTTGAGATCCCTGCAGCCCCTGCCTCACACAGAGCTCTGCACACAGCAGGCGCATATCACCAGCCTCCTGATCGACAGCAACATCAACACCTGCCTCACAAGGTTACTGAGGATGAAATCAAACAACCTGCTGGAAGCCCAGGTTCAGACTAGCACTCAGTCCAAGTCAGCTGCTAATATCAGCATTTATTTTTATAAGAGGGAATAAATGAGGGCAATTAGGAACATTTATTAAAACTGTTCAAAAAGTGGACACCGAGACAGCTCCACTCCATTTCCTTAATAACTCTCCAGCATGTACTGTAAAAAAATGAGAGCTATGCAGATTACTTATCAACAAGAATATCCAATGCATCATTTTTAAGTAAAGAACTGCAGTCATAAAGGACAAACTGTGAAACATACAAAGAATATGTGGACATTGAAAACCATTTTCTTAATGAATCTAGGCATTTCCTCAACAATATGAGTCTTTATAACTTAAAAGGCTACCACAGTAGACTAAATTTTACATTCACAAACTGCAGTTGTTCTTTGCGACCCCATGGACTGTAGCCTACCAGGCTCCTCTGTCCATGGGATTTTCCAGGTAATAGTACTGGAGTGGATTGCCATTTCCTTCTCCAATTTTTTTTCTTAATGAATTTAGGCATTTCCTCAACAATATGAGTCTATAACTTAAAAGGCTACCACAATAGACTAGTTTTTTACATTCACAAACTGCAGTTGATGTTAAACACAAGCAAAGACCAGGAATTAGCACTACATGCAGGAGGAAAAAATACAGCAACCTAGCAACTCATTGCCGCTACACTTCCGAAAGATAAACCCCTGTCCTATATGTAATATCTGACCTCCCTTCTTTCATCAAAGTACTTTCCCCATTACATCACAGGATTTCTACACAAGAATGATTTACACGCTAAGAATAGTCGAGTTGATCAATATCTCAATCACTCTTAATAGCATGTACTATGTCAACTTCAAATGAAAACAGTTCGAGAAAGTGGGCAAATTATTCCTAATTTAGTAGCAATTTCAGAAGCTCATTCACCTATGTCATGATGCTACAGAATGAACAAACTGCATCTTATACTATAAAATTGTTCGAGCCATGTAAACCATCAGTGATGGCCAGTTTTATGCATCAGCTTGACCTGGGTGGGAGGGGGCAGATGTTTAGTCAGATGCTGTTCTGAGGGTGCCCACAACAGTGTTTCTGAATCACATTAACATTTGCAGCTCTGGCTGGTAAAGCAGACTGCCTTACCTAATGTGGGTGGTTCTCACTCAAACCTGAAGAGAATAAAAAGGGTGAGCCTTCCTGGGGTAAGAGGGAACCCTCCTGCCTGACGACGTCACCAAAGACATGAGTCTTCTGCCTTCAACTCCACTGAAGCATCAGCTCTTTCTGGCTCCACAGCCCGCCAGCTTTTGGACTGAAACACTCAGACCCTCAGCTCTCCTGGTTCTCAGGCCTTCAGACTCAGGCTAGGCCTGCACGGCTCAGCTCTGCTGGTACGGCAGATCCGGGACTTCTCAGCCTCCGTCATCAGGTGAGAGAGCCGATTCCTGGTGACAAGTGTGTGTGTGTGTGTGTATGTGTATGTGTGTGTACAGAGATGTACGCATCCTACCGATTCCTGATGACAAACGTGTGTGCGTACACAGACATACATGCATCCTGCCGGCTTTGTTTCCCTGGATCCACAATCCCCCGCAGGCCCATCAGAAGGCAAGTTCCAGGGACTCAAGGCGCACCTCTCCCCTCCTGACTGCCCCGTGTCCTCTGGAATGCCGCTGTGTGTGATGAGGCACAGGTGAGAGGCGTGGAGATGGTGCGATCTGCTCCTCGAGGGCGCTCACCACTGGAGCACGAACGTGGCCCCGGTCAGGGATCTGCCACGTGGACGTGCCTCCTGGGCGCGGGCCTGTGCAGACGAGGGGCACGCCAGCCTGGGGCTGCCCTGCACTGCTGCCGCGGCTGCGCCTGGTGTGCACCGCGGGGCTGGAGCCAGGCTCGGGGCGCAGGAAGCCTCAGCCAGGGTGAGGGTGAGAAAGCTCCCTCTGCGGCGCCACACCCTCCCCCATCCACTGCCCCTCCACCTGGATGTACCAGAGCGTCGGCAGGGAGCCCACCAGATGCAAGGTTACCCTAGCTTGTTCCCCAGAGGGGAGGTGGCAGGAGAGGCGAGGAGTCCTGACCACAGAGACGGGGCCAGCAGAAGGGCCCCTCTAGCCTCTGCTGCTGGCAGCTACTAGGCCAGCACTTGGACAGGGCCCTTCCGGAGCCCCAGCCGTACAGAAAGGGCTCCACACGGAGGCCCCACTTGGTTCCTGGGGTTCCCATGGCCCTGTGTCGTGACTCCTGACTCTACCAGGCTACCAGGGCTTGAGAAAACATGCCGTATACAGCAGGTTAAAGAACGCACCCTACCCTCCTGCTGGGCCCCTACCATGTTAAGCTACATGCCGTGTTCCTCCGTCTACGACTTTTCTCTCCAACCACGTGCACTGACACAGGCTTTTGGCTTTCTGCCCACAGAGCGCTCTAGTGTTGCGTGCAATCCACCTCAGCCACTGCTGGAATCCTGCTGCTTGGCACCCAGAACAGATGGCGCTCTAATGAAGGCTCCTGCAGGGCAGTGAGCATTTTCCTCTGTCCTGTGCCCCTCACCCAGCCCCAAAACCCTCTCCCTTTGGAGGGTGAGCTCTGATCTGGGCAGGCGGGCCCTCTCCAGTACCATCTCTGAGCATCATCAGCATTTCTTTATTTCAGTGTGTCCCAAAGGTACCGTGGCCCCTAAGGCCTTTGGTCTTTCACTTGTAACTCTCCCTGCCCACTTTAAGTGGGCTTCCCAGGCATGGCCCAGCCCACAGCAACGCCCTGTAAGAGAGGAGCACACAGCTTCCTCGGGAGAGGCTCCTGGCCCTCTGCACACGTACCTCCCTGGATGAGGAAGCCCCGGGGCCCAGGGCAGCAGAGTCAGCTGCTGGGAGGAGAGCGAAAGGAAGCACATGCGTTTCACCAGGATGCCCGCTTCTGTGCTGCCTTCCAGCCTATTCCACCTTCCCAGCTGGCTTGCCTAACTCCCACTCCCACAACAGCTCCAGCTCCAGGGTTAGGAGAGAGCCACTGCTGGGTCCAGTCACCTTTCCAGGCCGGTCATCACTCGGGACTGGCCCCCAGCCTTCACCCCGCTTTCCTAGACCTCATCCAAATATGTGCAGTGCTGCATGACTGGGGAGGGTGGGCAGTGGGTGGGAGAGCCCTGCACCTCTCGGAGGGCGGGTCCGTTGGCCACCATCTGCGGCCGAGACCTGAGCCCCAACCCCTCCAGGCCCCATCACCTACACCTCAGATGCAGGGCGCACTGAGCCGCCTTGCCCGCGCCCCGGGCCCACGGCGCACTGAGCCCGGGTGCACGGCGCACTGAGCCCCAGCCCCTCCAGGCCGCCTCACCCGCACCCCAGATGCACGGGTGCAGCCCCGTCCTCTGCGTCTCACCTCCACCTTCCCTTCCTTGCTGGTTCCCTCCCCTAGGCATGTAAACGGCCTCAGGCCTCCTCAAGTCTTTATACAAAGTTTTCCCTTCAACCCCTTTTCAACCCTGGTCTCTCCTCCCCAGGACAGTGTGCGCACAAGACATAGGCTACACAAGGAGCTTCTGGCTCCCTGCCCTGAGGCCGCTCCCTGCCCTGCGGTCCTTCCCAGCCCACAGCACTGAGGCTCACTAACCCCCTGCCCTGCGGCCCTTCCCAGCCCAGAGCGCTGAGGCTCACTAGGCCCTCGATGCTGCCTCTGCTAAGGCACTGAGGGCCTGTCCCTGCAGTCCTCTCTGATGTGGTACTTCTCTGCTCACTCCATAGACCTGAAAAACACTTTCTTACTCGAAATTCAACTCCTTGCTTCCATGCCAGTCTCCTGGCCTGAGACAATTACCCACGCAATGGGAAGCTTAATAAAATGAGCGACTGTCACTATGCTTCTTGTTTATACGTCTCAATTTTCAAGACAGAGATGTTAACCAGGATCTGCTCATCTGAAGTACACACAAAGTATACGTCAGTATTTCTGAAGTAGACACAAAGACCAGATTAAGTGGCAAATATGCAGCCATCTGTTTCATTCCTCTCAGTATTCCGGATTAAAAACAATTCGCTGAATTCCAGTTGCTTTATAATGTCGTGTTACTTTCTACTGCACACAAAGTGCATCAGTAACACACACACACACATCCCCTCTGTTTTGGATTTCCTTCCCACTGAGGCCACGCGCAGCACTGAGCAGAGTCCCTGGCAGTGGGGCGGGTCCGCCTCAGCTACCAGAGGGTCAGCGGTGTGTGTGCCAATCCCAGCCTCCCAGTTCACCCCAGCCCCATTGCCCCACTTGGTGACCATAAGCTTGTTTTCTACATCCGTGACTATTTCTGATTTGCAGGTAAGTTCACCTGTATCATTTCTCTGGGCTCCATGTATAAGCAACAGTATATGGCATCTCTGACATACTTCACTCAGTATCACAATCTGCAGGTCCATCCATCCATGTCACCACAAATGGCATTAGTTCATCCTTTCTACAGGTAAGTGACACCCTGCTGTGTGTGCACAGACAGTGACACCCCGCTGTGTGTGCATACATAGACAGTGACCCCCCCGCTGTGTGTGCATAGACAGTGGCACCCCGCTGTGTGCATAGACAATGACACCCTGCTGTGTGTGCACACATAGACAGTGACACCCCGCTGTGTGCATACATGGACAGTGGCACCCCGCTGTGTGTGCATACATAGACAGTGACACCCCATTGTGTGTGCATACATGGACAGTGACACCCCGCTGTGTGTGCACACATAGACAGTGACACCCTGCTGTGTGTGCACACAGACAGTGACACCCTGCTGCGTGTGCACATATAGACAGTGACACCCTGCTGTGTGCATAGACAGTGGCACCCCGCTGTGTGTGCATACATGGACAGTGACACCCCGCTGTGTGCATAGACAGTGACACCCTGCTGTGTGTGCACACATAGACAGTGACACCCCACTGTGTGTGCATACATGGACAGTGACACCCCGCTGTGTGCATACAGTGGCACCCCGCTGTGTGTGCATACACAGACAGTGGCACCCCGCTGTGTGTGCACACATAGACAGTGACACCCCGCTGTGTGTGCATACCTCTGCGGTGGGGTGGGCCATGCCTGGGAAACCCACTTCTTGATCCTTTCCTCAGCCAATAGATATTTAGGTTGCTTCCATGTCCAAGCTACTGTAAATAATGCAGCTAGCATACATCCTTCCAAATCATAGTTTTTTTCAGGATACATGCCCAGGAGTGGGATCATATAATAGCTCTATTTTAGCTTTTTAAGGAACCTCCATACTGTTAATGATAGTGTCTATACCAATTTACATTCCCACCAACAGTGAAGGAAGGTTCTCTTTTCTCCACACCCTCTCTAGCATTTATTGTTTGTAGATTTTTTGATGATGGTCATTCTAACTGGCAGTACCTCACTGTACTTTGGTTTGTATTTCTCTAATAATTAGGGCTTCCCAGCTGGCACAGTGGTAAAGAATCCATGTGCCAATGCAGGAAACACAGGTTCGATCCCTGGGTAGGGAAGATCCCCTAGAGTAGGAAATGGTAACCCACTCCAGTATTCTTGCCTGGAAAATTCTATGGACAGAGGAGCCTGGCAGGTACAATCCATGGGGTCGTAAAGAGCTGGACATGACTGAACACCCACAGACACAATAATTAATGATGTTGAACATCTTCTCATGCTTTTTGGCCATACACATGTCTTCTTTGGAGAAATGTCTATTTAGATCTGCCACCCATTTTTTATTGGGTTGTTTCTTTGATACTGAGCTGCATAAGCTGTTTGTATATTCTGTAGATTAATCCCTTATCTGTTCCTTTGTTTGCAAGTATATTCTTCTGTTCTGAAGGAATAGGCTGGATTTTACAAATGGATCAAGCCACTCCATGCATGTGTGAAAGTGAAAGTCGCTCAGTTGTGTCTGACTCTTTGCGACCCCATGGAGTCCGTGGAATCCAGGCCAGAATATTGGAGTGGGTAGCCTTTCCCTTCTCCTGGGGATCTTTCCAACTCAGGGATCACACCCCGGTCTCCCCCATTGCAGGCGGATTCTTTACCAGCTGAGCCACAAGGGAAGCCCAAGAATTCTGGAGTGGGCCTATCCCACTCCAGGGGATAGGTGCCTATCCCTTCTCCAGGGGACCTTCCCAACCTAGGAACTGAACCGGGGTCTCCTGCATTGCAGGCAGATTCTTTACCAGTGAGCTACCAGGGAAGCGGTCCATATCAATATGGCATCTCAGTGCCCAGATCACGCTCGTGGCCTCATGGTTTGTTGTGGGATTTAAAAAAAAAAAAAAAAAATCCTATTAAACTCATTACCAATACAGTGTAGGCGGTGTTCTGAAGAAATCATTTCCACCATCTGATCCCAGTGAGTCTCCTTCGGAGGCTCCCACAAAGGGGCTCTATTTGGGGATTAATTCTTAAGAGAAAGATTTTAAATGGTATTCTCCCATCCCCCATTCACCCTTCCCACTCTTTTTTCTTTTGCTCTAGGAAATTTAGGGTCAAATTTATGGTTGAGTCCCAAGAACTGTGGGACTTGAAGACATGAGCATTCAATGCTTCCTTCTTCTTCTATCCCTACTGATTCTGTAGAGATTGGGAGCAAAGGTTAGATTTCCAAGGTTAGCATTCTGCCTCCATCTCCCAGAATGTTAAATGTTGGTCAAGTTACTCAATTCCTGTAAGAGTCACTTTCTCAAGTGCAAAACACAAACAGTAGTCCCCACATCATACGGCTGGTATAAGAAACGCGCGCCTAGCTCACGGTAAGCACCCGATAAACGCCACACCACACACCTGGTTTAAGAAACGCACGCCTAGCTCACGGTAAGCACCCGATAAACGCTAACTGTGCTATAACTGCTGTTGCTGTTGCAATTATTCACCGCAAATCCTCTGTGCAGAGAGGGGAGTACAGATGTACAAATAAACTGTAGTCTGGCTCGCCCCATCTAGAGGCTTGTTACTGAAGAAGAAAACAAGCAAAACAGGGAGGCGGGAGGTTTAAGCCTAAGTTACTACTGACCGATGCTGTTTCACCAAAACTTTAATAGAAAAGGATTAAATACACCACTACTTTGGTATTGTTTATATATATATATATGTTTTACAAAATGTAGATGTATTTTTTTAAAAACTTAACCTGAGTCCTAAATCTCTAGACCAAACTTTATAATATTAGTATAAAGTCCAATCTTAGTATTCAAGTCTTTATCAAAATACTATAAAAATCAAAATGACTGAAATGGTCTTTTGCTAAGGCAATTACACAACTTAAAATTGAACAAAGCTGTGTTCCAAACACCCTTTTAAACATATACCTCACATATCATTACAGCTCTTAAACAAAAGACCCCTTCCCAACTATAAACTTTTTAAAAGCTAAGCATCCTCCACTATGTTGAGATGACGCTATTACCGTGTTCCAAAGAGAGACTCAAGAAGCAGCTGATCTGTTGGCCTATTATTGTCAAAACAGCCAAATATCGATTACCCCAAAGCCAACACCAGTACTGTAACTGGCAGATGTGCCTCGGAAATTCTATTCCACATGTTAACTCACTTACTTAAGAAGCTGGACTGAAACACACGGAAGATCTTTGTGTAAGTGCTATCTTTCTGTCTGGCTCTCATAAACACTAGACTTTATCAACTAACGCCTGAGGAAAATGAGTAAAAGGTGGAAATCCATGGTTCGGTCACCTAACCCATTGAGACATCAGAACACCCCAGCTGTCCCAATGGCGCCAGATGTGTGGCACCAACAGACTGCTGGGTGCCAACCACACGAGTCCTCTCCCGACAAGTCAGCTCTTTCTGCCCCCACCCTCCTCTCGGAAGGGGGGACACTAGCCCAGGAGGCGCAGCTCCGTCTCGCAGCGCCTGCGCCTCACCTGCTTTCCCACCAGAAGGGAGGGGGCTCTTGTCCTTGCACACTCAGGAAACAAGCCAGCACAACTCTGTCATTTAGGCTTCATGTCTTTCTGAGACTGAAGACTCCACGCACTGAAACTTAAGACTACGCTAAGGTCTAGACAGTATGACCATCCTGGTGGTTTTCTAAGGATGTAAAAATGTTTGAGTTCTTGCATCATTGTGTATAGGAATTGACTATTGACTTTTTTAAAAAAGATCGTATTTCATATGAGATAAAGTGCTACAATTTACTGGAACTCAGTATTTGGTTACCAGTAAGCAATGTAAGGGTGTTGTAGAATCCTTTAAAAACTTTAGAAATTATTGTTCAAAGTCCCTTTTAACGTATGATACTAGAAAAGTCTTCTATGTAGAAGTTAAGGCAAACCACCGACTCGAGGATACTGTTTTTTCAATTAAAACTACACTGAAATTGTTGGCACAGACAACAACGTGGTACAGGCTTACCACTCACAACTGTTTCTAGATCTTTTGTGTTTTCTAATTCTTAAAAAAAAGAGCNAACCACCGACTCGAGGATACTGTTTTTTCAATTAAAACTACACTGAAATTGTTGGCACAGACAACAACGTGGTACAGGCTTACCACTCACAACTGTTTCTAGATCTTTTGTGTTTTCTAATTCTTAAAAAAAAAGAGCACTAAAAACACACATGATATATGGATTCACAGCGTCTTCAAATTTTATAACATACCCATTGAGCTTCCCATATGCATAACGGTTCATTAAACAAAACAAGGGCTTCCAAACAAAACAGGACTAGCAGAGTAAAAATCACCTCCATAAGTCAGATGCTTTCAAGGACACAAATTCTATTCCAAATGATATAAAGGAAAGAATAACATTTTAATTAAAAAAATTTTTTTTTACTTTTGTGTAACAGTGAATTGCTTTTCATAAAGAAATTTAAATTCTCCTTCAATCTTTGTGTCCTCTGGGCCCTAGTTCTCTTCTCCTTTTGACAACTTGTTTCTACAAAAAGAAGTCTAGGGAATACTTTTGAAAGAAAAGAGAATTCAAAGCAAGTATTATCTTTAATGAACGTAAGTTGGATTTTGCAATCTATCCATCTAGTTCCATATATTTTCTACCTGTAACTCTTTTTGATACTATTAAGCAGAAAAAGGTAAATAAAATCAGTGAATTTTATTTCTGAATTAGGAAAGTTCTCTAGACAACTTTATCCTGAAATCTTTCACAGAAATCTTCCCTTTAAGAAACTGAATCACCATGAATCTCTTCAAGTATGCTAAATCATTCAACAAGCAATTTCCACAGGGTAGCTATGACATAAGGTAATTTTTCTACATGCAACCATACACATGCAGTAAGCTTTGACCATCAAATTCTACTCTAAAAATATTTCAGCATTTGAGTGATTGTTTTTTTTATAATACTGTTCTTTCATGAGCAGAAATAATACAGTAACAATGCAACATTTTCACTATTTAGAGAAAAAGGGGAAAAACTAATATCTTAGAAAATGATGCCTCCAAAATTACTTAAATTTTACAAAAATGAGCAGATCTTGGGCTCACACGTGAGCACACACACATCCTCACAAGCATCAGCAGGGAGAGAGTCTTTGCACAGGCATGTGTGCGTGCCCCTCCCTGCCCCCCACACCCCCACACACAGACCCCACAGACAGTGGTCTAGTGACGTAGAGCCTCGTGTCTTCAGGAGAGAGACAGCCCTTCAGTGGGGCAGCCATTACTCCTAAAATCCCAGAGGTTCTGGTTGAAAACATTCATATTCTACTATTTTCCATAACCTAAAGTGCCTTTTCATGACTCTGTGCCCACTGCAACGCTCATTTTAAAAACAGATGTCAAATGCAAATCAAAACTACAATGAGGTATCATCTCACACTGGGCAGAATGGCCATCATTAAATAGTCTAAGAACAATAGCTAGGACATGGAAGCAACCTTGATGTCCATCAGTAGATGAATTGATAACGAAGTTGTGGTACACATACACAATGGNAAATGCAAATCAAAACTACAATGAGGTATCATCTCACACTGGGCAGAATGGCCATCATTAAACAGTCTAAGAACAATAGCTAGGACATGGAAGCAACCTTGATGTCCATCAGTAGATGAATCGATAACGAACTTGTGGTACACATACACAATGGAACACTACTCAGCTATAAAAAGGAATGCCCTTGAGTCAGTTCTCATAAAGTGGACGAACCTAGCATCTATAAGTAAGTCAGAAAGAGAAAGACAAATATCACGTATTAGCACACATCAACGGGATGTATCAAGATGGTACCAACAACCCTATGTGCACACAGGGGAGCAAAGGAGACACAGATGTAAAGAACAGACTTCAGGACACAGGAGGGGGAGACGGCGGCACGACTGGAGAGAAGAGCGCTGAAAGACACAGGTGGCCGTATGCACAGGAACAGCCGATGGGAGCTGGAGGTGCTGCGCGAGGCCGCATGTCCAGGCCCGCGACAAGCTGCAGGGCCGGGCGCGGAGGTGGGCAAGGGTCCAGCAGGGAGGGTCACGAGTTCGCCTCCGGCAAGTTCACGTGGACAGCCACAGGGCAGCCCGCCAGGCAGGAGCCCCTCCAGCTCAGGGAGGCCATCCACCTCTGGCCTCACACTCAGTAAAGTTACTTTCATGTAAAATAANAACCGATTGAGGCGAATAGCTGCGTCAACTGCTAGAGAAATAGAGTACTTTTGGTCAAATATTGAACAGGTAAATTCTGAAATTTTGATGGGGTCCTGGAATCATAGACTGTGTCAGAGTTGACAAGGCAGGCTTCTGAACCACGCGTGACTCTGTGCTGGAGAAATCCCACAGGTAGAGCCCCAAGTGTCATTTAGAAAGGCGAGGTCCCTACACCACTGTGGCATCTCTGGACTGCTGGCTTAGTGAGATACCTGGTTCTACCTCTCTGTTTCTCTTTGTGTGTCAAAATCCCCATTGGTCACGATCTGCACACCCTGTGATGTCTGTGAGCCTCCGTGAGGGGCTCTTCAGACCTCTGTTGCAGGTCACTAAAGGGCTTCCCAGGTGGCATAATGGTAAAGACTCCACCTGCCAATGCAGGAGAAGCAAGAGACATGGGTTCAACCTGTGGTCGGGAAGATCTGGAGTAGGAAATGGCAACCCACTCTAGTATTCTTACCTGGAAATTTCAATGGCCAGAGGAGCCTGCCGGGCTCCAGTCCAGGGCTTGCAAGGAGTCAGACATGACTGACCAACTGAGCAGACACATGCAGGCCACTAAAGACTGATTCATACTTCCAGAATGGCTCCTCTGTCTTCCTTTCTGTAACAGTTCTCATCTTACCCTCTGACAGAATTTGGCTGATACACTGTAATTAAAGAGCACCAAATTGAACATTTCTCTTTGAACAGCATGGGGGTGAGGCCACCAACTCCAGGTGCAGTTGAAAATCTGCATATAACTCATCATCTGCCCTCTGTGTCCACGGGTCCACGGCTGCTTGTTCAGCCAGCCGCTGAGTGTGTGGTTGTCACATTCAGCCAGCTGTGAAGCCTGCAGTTGTGTAGCCTTTACCCCTGGAGAGCATCAGTGTGCACCAGTGACCTGCACAGCTCAAACCCATGTTGTTCATACATCAGCTGTAATCTGAAGTGAGGTTGGACAGCTGGGCTTTTGGTCTACAAATTTTAATGTTTTCAGATACGGAACTTTTATAATTTACATCCTTAATAGGATGCTTATTTATTTAACTGTTTGTGTTTAGGTCGTGGAAATAAAACTACAAGTAGAATTAGAAGAAAAAAGGAAAAAGGCTTTAAATTTACAGAAAGTTTCTCGGAAAGGTATGATTACTTTTTAAAAAGTCTTCCCTTTTGCGGGTTATGTCTGCTTGGATTCTGCTCATTGTCTCTCTCTGACATTGTGGCCCTCTGTGGAGCCTGCCCAGGGAGACCTTCCTTCAGCAGCCTGGTTCTGGCAGCTCAGTTCTTTTGAGATTTGCTAGTGTGAATCCATGCCCACAGGGAGGTCAGCTTTGGCAGGCTCTCAGAACTGGGGACAGTGAGACGAGCTCCCCTGGCTTCGACCCCTGGGCCCCCATCTCTCGAGCTGTCTCGCTGCTCCCAAGTTGCTTCACAGCAGCTGCCTGGTCACTGGCCACCCAGGAGGTAGCCTTCACTGGGCAAGGGGTAGATTCTCTCTTTTACTGATGAGACTGAGGTGAAGAGGTGGTCCCTGCTGAAAGGCATGGATCTCTAAGATCATACAAATCATGAAATAGAAACTTTGCCAGATGCTCAGAGACTGGGTTTCTGCAGAAGCATCGGTGCTGAAAGCCGGGAGCGTGTGTAGTGGTGGGGCTGGCACTGTGCTTCCCTGTGTTCCTGGAGGGGAGGTGGGCCTCGCCCTTGCTACCCTCTCCTCTCGTGGAGGGGGCGCAGCAGAGGTGCCCTTGGTTGTGTGAGGAACGTCACCTCCTTCACAGCCCTAGTGAAAACGAATCATGTTACCTGTCTCTTTAGGAAAAGAGTTGAGACCTAAGGGACTTGATGTACTACCGGAAAACTTTCTGGTAAGTTCGGGACTGTTTTGTCACTGCGTGAGAGGACGGAAGTGGTGTGATTGAAATATAGTGCCTGACAAAGTGGAGTTACTTGTGTCTGGAGAAACTCGTAGACATGAGTGATGTTCTCTTTCGCTATGAGATCAGTCACCTGGGCATAAAGCGAGTTCTGCATAGCTTTAGGCTCATCTGGGTGTTACTTTGGTGGTTTGGGGAGACACAGCTGAACACAGCAGGTGTGGACACACCTCCTCCTTAGTCTCCCTCCTCCTCTGCCTCCTCCATACCTTTCCTGTGTCTGGTGTGGACACACCTGTCATGGCCTCTCCCACCTCTTCTAGGTACATGTTGAATAGACATTTCTGCTTTGGTTTCTCATTCTGTGTTTTCAGATCGCACACTTAATGATTTTTGTTCTGCTTTTCAGGATTCGGGAATATCTGGAAGAAAAAGAAAAGCGAGCACGTCTTTAACCGATGACGAAGGTCTGTCCCCTTCCTGGTGCGCTTGACTGTAGGCAGGGCTCTCTGACAGTGCAGCTAGAGAGCTCGCTCAGTCCTCCCAGGGTGTCGAGTGTGGCCCTGCCTGGAAGAGTCNAATTAAGATTCTCATCTCTGAAAGTTAAGAATTCCACATCCCCCGAGCACTGAACCCTTGGAGATGAGGTGATTAAAATGCCAAGCTGCCCATGTGCACTGAATTTAGTCATATAGACACAGCTATTGAGCTTATCATGAGAAAAGACAAACTGGAAACACTGAAAAATTTTATCTTAAAAAAAAAGATTTCCCCTCTCCTCACAGGAACCTGTATGAGCGCTTAAAGCCAAGCTTAGGTTCATATTATTAATATATATATATTATATATATATATTTAACAAATGCATGACAATTCTGTTTATTAACTCCATTGTATAGAAAAGATACTGACCACCAAGCATCTAGGGCCACACATAAGACATCCATGTGTATGCCTAGCATTTTAGAGAAAAACAAACCATTCAGTTCTCTGCCTTAATAATTCACTAATGCAAAAAATATTGAGTGCCTCTTGCATGCAACATACCATATTGAGAAGAGAGTGAATTACATGTCTTATGCATTCACCATCCTCCAAACAAATGAAGACAGCAAATTCATATAACCCTTATGAATGATGATAACTGCACAACGGCTAACAACTCCTGAGCCCTAGGAGCCGGGTCCTACTCTTGAGTCCTTTACACACACACCTCACACAATCCTCACAGACTCATGGCATTTTACAGGTAAGGGAACTTAGAGAAACCACAGAAGTAGACCAAGAGGATAAACGTATAAACCCTAGGCAGTCCCTGCCGCAGAAAGGCTACGCAGTACTGCCTCTCTGACCCGAAGCAGCGCGACCTGCGGGCGTGGGGGGGCAGAGTCAGCGAACGCAGTGACGTCTGGGCGAGGCCCCGAGGTCCCAGTAGAAGACGTGGGAAAGGCTATGCCCAGGTGCCAGGGGTGCGGGCATGCGGGGGACACAGGGTCACTAAGTGACGTCTGGGCGAGGCCGAGGTCCCGGTAGAAGATGTGGGGAAAGGCTATGCCCAGGTGCCAGGGGTGCGGGCATGCGGGGGACACAGGGTCACTAAGTGACCTCTGGGCGAGGCCCCGAGGTCCCGGTAGAAGACGTGGGGAAAGGCTATGCCCAGGTGCCGGGGGTGCGGGGGTGCCGGGTGCGCACGCACTGCGGGCATGCGGGGGACACAGGGTCATGAAGTGACGTCTGGGCGAGGCCCTGAGGTCCCAGTAGAAGACGTGGGGAAGGGCTACGCCCAGGCGCCGGGGCAGGGACGGCTCTCCTCCTCTGCTGGGTCTGAGCCCTGCACACCTGCATGCAGGCAGGAACGGCCACAGGCCAGGCCAGCCGCACACCCACAGGAAGCGGCCGCGAGGACCGCCGCGCCGCCCGCGCTCCAAGAGCAGCCTGTGCTGGTGCCCTCGTGCAGCAGCCCTGACGGCTCTTTCTCGGCGCCGGAAGCGAAGACCAGGGCGTGCTGACCACACTCACTCTGTGCTCGCAGAGGATGGGAGCCACCTGCAAATTCACAGGCCGCCAGCAATGGCTTCTCCAGGGAGGAAGGCAGTCGGTTAACAACAACGACAGGGCACTCCCCGGTGCAGTGAGTCCGCAGTCACGCGGCTGCGAGTTCTCAAAAGTCTCCCTAATTAAGTGGTCCCTGAGCCTGACCAGCCAGCATTCAGATGGGCAGGACCTCGCACCCCAAAGGGAAAAGGCATGCCTTCCTGGGCCCAATTATGGAGTCTGCGTGAAAAGGGAATGTGAATCATCTTGGAAAATTATAAAAGAATTCCTCTGGAAATAATGCAACGTGATAGTCTTTATTCACTTATTACTTTCCTGGTGGGAAAAGTAATTACAATCTTCATGGTTGCTGTTTAGTCACTAAGTCGTGTCAGACTCTTCTGTGACCCCATGGACTGCAGCCCACCAGGCCCCTCTGTCCATGGAATTTTCCAGGCAAAAATACTGGAGTGGGTTGACATTTTCTTGTGCAGGGGATCTTGACCTAGCCGTCGAACCTGTGTCTCCTGCATCTCCTGCACCAGCAGGAGGGTTCTTTACCTCTGAGCCATCAGCCAACAATTACCATGTTACTCCACTTTTCATTCACTTAAAATTGTCATTCATAATTTATTTTCCTTCTGGCTGAGTCACATGTAGGATCCTAGTTCCCTGACCCAGGACCAAACCCGTGCCCCTGGCAATGGACGTGGCATCCTGACCACTGGGAAGCCCCCAGGACCACAAGGAACTGAGGCCCACCAACCTCCTCACACATCTCCCCACCCCACCCCACCCCGCACATGCGCGCGCGCGCACACACACACACACACACACACACACACACAAACACCCCACCACCCCTCCCCCGCAGGCCAGCTCCTCCGCCTCCTTCAGGCCCCTCCTTCTCCCGACTCCAAACCAGTGGTTCCAGACTGGCCTCACCTTGGATCCCCTTCTTTCCTCACACCATTTCCATACACAGATGCCTCCACTTCCGTGGATTTAAATATCTTTGCGATGACAACTTTGAACTGGTATTTCCAGCTCTCAGTCCAGCCGCCTGTCTGACTTCATCTGGAAGTGCTAAGTCGATCCCAGTTAACACAGCGAGAAGAGGCCTCCAAGCCCGCTCCCTCCGCAGTCCTTCCAGGAACAGACGCCTCCCTCTCCCCAATCCCTCACCTCAATCACAACCAGATTCCTCCCGCATCCCCACCTCTGCCATCACCCCAAGCCCCACCACTTCTCCTGCAAGACGCGCCCCAGTCCAGCCCGTCCGTCCAGAACGCTGTCCTGCCACCCCAGCAACAAAGAGTCGGCCTCTAGCCCAGAAGCCTCATGAGAATTAAACCGGCTCAACTCGGGCCAGCCTCACTCTGCACTCGCACCTGGGGCCCCTCCATCCCAGGCAGGCTCCCCAGTGCCTGGGTCCCCTGCCTGCTCCCCAACAGCAGAGCCAGGGCCCTCCTCACCTCCGGAACTCACACAGCGTCCCCTTCTGCTCTCGGTTTAGATGCCAGAGGACAGGTAGGTCCCACACTGAAATCCGTCCCTTGCGTGTTGTCTCATCTGTTCCCTGCCCCCTCCCTCCCCGAGCAGTCCTGGATTTCTGCAGTGACCTCCCAGTCTGCCTTCCCAGGAACACCTAAGCGCCGCCCGGGCCGGATGCCCCTTCGTCTTGTTGGGACAAGCTATGGCCCCAGCACGGGGCCGACCGCACAATCGGCTCTTAGAAAACATTTGTTTGGTGTTAAACGACTATTCCTGGAGGAGGGCATGGCAGCCCATTCCAGGATTCTTGCCTGGAGAATCCCATGGACAGAGGAGCCTTGTGGGCTACAGTCCACCGGGTCACAAAGAGTCAGAGATGACTGAGCGACTATTAATTTCAAAATACACCCTACTCAGCTTATGTATTACTCACTTAACCTAATAATAGCTGTTTTTGGAATACAACAGCGCCTTACACACTCTTATTCAAGAACATACGTTTATTTTGCTGCTTCTCCGCACCGATACCATTCTGAGCCTATTCACAGGCTTGCCTATTAATCTCTGGCGGGTGTTTTGTCAAGCATGAAGGTTATTCTTATCCCTGTGACAAACCCTTACTCTTTAACAACACGGCAGTGTGCATGCCTGCCCTCTCCTCCCTCATCTCAATAAGCACTAATCCGAAGCTGTAGGGGTCAGGGTGTGAGGAGACCCCCTCTCCCAAGCCTCCAGCGGACCTCGGGGCATCAATACGCCAGCCCCTGACTCCGCCCACCTTATGAAGTGAATGTTGCAAGCACACAAACACCCATGTAAGCCTGCCTGATCCGGACAAGCGAGCTGACTCAAATTCAATCTCCGCCTTGCAGACTAGTCAAAGCTCCCCAGCGGGACCTCCCCGCTCATGGGGTCTGACCACGGAGGAACAGAAGGTCACTGGGTGCATTTACATTTGTGTGTCCAACTGAACACCCAGCTGACCACCTTCCGCATAGAAGAGTAAAAATCTGCTCAACCTAAGTTTACCATCTCCAAAATCCACTGTCAGGAGTCCCCAGCTGACTGATTACAAAGCTATACGAAACTTGGTCATGTCTCCAGGCAAACCCCTACTTCCTAAAAGGATGACAAAGAGGGGAGTAACAGAATACTCCATGTATGGAGAATGACGACATCAGAAGCCACGCACAGCTCTGCTTCCCCATCAGCCACCAGTCCACAGACCCACACCTCCGGCGAGCGCAAAGATGGGAAGAGCCGTTCAACGGTGCTTCCTTGCTCTAGACACATCTGGCTTGTGTGTAATGTGAAAAAGGAGAAAGAATCAATGAGACAGCTACCACTTGTTTAGACTCACCACACCCATATTTACATATTTGGGGAGGCTACCCTGAATTTATTACTTACAACATTTTATACATTATTCCAAATACTATCTATAATCCATACTCCATGGTTCTTAAATGCTGTATTTTCACCTTAGATGACAGAGGAAATTATTAATTTCCCATCAATGCACGTAATTAAGAATGGAATACATCTGCTGCACAAATATTCTTCATGTATCATCCTTTTCTTATATATTTGAAAGTTATAAATAGACAAAGAAAAAGAAAACCTCACTTACTAATTCATATATAGAACTTATAACAAATACACTAGCTGTTTTAAATAAAACAGCCAGGCCAATAAACTACACAAATTATGAACCCCAGGCTCCAAGAAGGCAAAGGAGAGAGAGAAACTGACTCACAATCCACGGATGAGGAAGACGAAGCCGAGTGCAGTGGCTGGGAAACACGCCCCAGCACTACCTGGCATCTGAGACCTGAAAACTTCTCTGAAATAAGCAAATGGAGTCATTTTTAATTCCTCTAGAGAAGGGGCACACACTACCTACCTCCCGAGCCGTCCGTTATTTCTCTGGATAGCTCTGGATGAAGATGAAGACTTTGTATCAAGAAGGAAATGGTTTCCTTCTGATTTAACACAGCAGTGCTAGCTCCACACCCTGCAACCCCATGGAGTAAGGCGAGTCTCCATTTTCTGGTGCCCCCTCACTCCCCCAGATGACGTAACTCCAGTTCCTTTCCAATGTCCTTTCTGATCGCAGATAAGACTTCCAATTTTCCTTGTTTATATTAATGGTGTCTACATCTTCTAAGCATAAAACACATCCATTCTGCAATGAAATCAGCAACACATCGACTATCAGAACTGAATGCGGCACTGGGCTTTGTCATGAAACTGTGTCCTCATCAAAGTGCTGACTTCTCTCTGGTTGGAGGGAGGCCAGACCATATGCTTTCCTGTTTCAAAATCCTATGAGTCCACCTAAAAACAATGCTTTCAATGTCACTTTCACTTTGTTAAAAAATAAAAAAATTTTAACCATACTATATAATATTAATATTTATACAGGTCTTTTACTTAATTAAGGGCATTTTGTGTGATGGTCTAAAAAATACGTTAGGGGTCACTGGCTCTTAGAAAATGATAGTGGTTGGTAAGAAGGGTGGGGAAAGACAAATGTGTAACTGTAAGTACCCTTAAAAAAAATCAAAATGACCTGCTAGCTTAGTTTCGCCTAATGTTAAAGTGAAACATAAACGTAAGCTTGAGAAGTGTTCGTTTTTCTAAGTCTGTACTACGTGACACAGTAGTTCCTAGTCACCTATGGTCACCTAAATTTAAATTTTAGTAAAATTATAAATTAGTTTACTCAGATTAGCTATCTTTCAAGCGCTAAATAGCTCCTGCGTGGGATGCCAGATACAGACCACTTCCATCCTAAGAGAAAGTTCTGTGGGTCAGCGCTGTTCTAGGCCTCTCTCCTGTGTCTATTCTGCAAAAGGAAGTCAGCATAGCAAAGGCTCAAATCACCTGGGCTCTAAAGCCTGAAACCTCAGTTCTGCACCGTACTGCTGTGTAACCTTGAACAAGTCATCTAACCTGTCGGAGCCTGTCTTCCCACCTATAAAATACTATCTAAAACGAGCGCCTCCCTCCTGGAGAGTCATGAAGATTAAGTGAGCCAACGCTGGTAGACTACAAACCTCGGGACACGGCCGCAAACA
>SJYW01055711.1:21057-46455 GCA_006410735.1 Raphicerus campestris | reverse complement strand
GGGTTTTTTTTTTCTGAATACTACTCAACTTCATAATAAAATAGGAGGAATTTCCTCTTTTGGCAATAGTGCTGAACCCTGTTCTTTCTTTCTTATTGTCTTTAAGTAATCTCACTTCCTTTTTTTCTGCAGACTACTTCTTAGGGTATCAGAATATCTCTCTTCAAACATAAGGAAAAGGTTTAAGTCAATGAACCAATACACTGTTTCTGTTTTCCACGTGTTTCAGAGGGCAGAGCTACGTAACCAGTGAGATAAGAAGGGTGTGAAAAGATGTTAAATAGCAAGTCTTGCTCACCTTGGTCAGTCTGGACATTTGACTTCTCAGTCAACATGAAGGCTCTCATTATTCTGGGGCTTCTCNCTAACCAGTGAGATAAGAAGGGTGTGAAAAGATGTTAAATAGCAAGTCTTGCTCACCTTGGTCAGTCTGGACATTTGACTTCTCAGTCAACATGAAGGCTCTCATTATTCTGGGGCTTCTCTTCCTTTCTGTCGCTGTCCAGGGCAAGGTCTTTGAGAGATGTGAGCTTGCCAGAACTCTGAAGAAACTCGGACTGGATGACTATAAGGGAGTCAGCCTGGCAAACTGTAAGTTAACTCTTCTTTCTCCTTCCAAACAGTTAACCAGGTGTGGAACTAACAGAGGATGAATAATGAGCAAGGCACTTTGGGTGAATGGGTTTTTCTTTGTTGGAAGGTTTGTACACTTACCATGGTTAAAAACATCAACTCGCTCCTTTAGAATAGATGTACCAGGTAAAGGACTGAGGCATGAGAGGGCCATTCCAGTCCCACTAAACATGCCAGCTGGCACATGTAGGGTAATGATAAAATGTATTTCAGCACCTCGGATATGTCTGTCAAACCCATGGTGTTTGACTCTAGCTGTTTCCAGTTTGGCAGTTGGGTTCTTCTAACCTGAGTAAGGCAGTATTTTTCTCATTTTTAATTCCCCTACCAATGCTGGGCTTTTAACAGCAAGGTTTTTTTAAAAATTACATTAAACTCTCAAAACAGGGACAGTAGGAACCTGTTTCCCTCAATTCATTTCTATAATAAGGATCCCTGAAATACAGCATGAAATGACATTTTATTGTGCTCACCCTAGCTGATTATTTTTCATTTTCTTCCACAGAATTCAAGAAATGGCCTTAGGAAANTCAAAACAGGGACAGTAGGAACCTATTTCCCTCAATTCATTTCTATAATAAGGATCCCTGAAATACAGCAGGAAATGACATTTTATTGTGCTCACCCTAGTTGATTATTTTTCATTTTCTTCCACAGAATTCAAGAAATGACCTTAGGAAAAGTTCCTCTGTATTTTAGCCTAGAGTTTTCAATGTCATCACTGTATTTTTCATATTGAATTCAGACATTTCCCTCCATAACTATTTTTGAGTGAAGGAGCAAATGGCTAGATGGATGGATGGAGGACAGTCTTTCCTATTCTGTGATTCTTACTGTCTGAATTCTAATTTGGTACCCAAATTCACTTTCAGGGTCATAAGAAATTTTCTCTCTCCCAGAAAATCCTTATTTTTCCTAATAACATATTTTTCCTTTAGTGTGTGCATCTGCTGATAATGACCAAACCCACTCAACTAATCTATTGGTTTTGCTATTCTAGGCTCCGTATTAACTTAGGGATGTGTGAAGGGCAAGAGCTATTTTAATATTTTTTTTAAATTTTATTATCTTGTTTCATTAGTATTACCAAATGATTTGCTAATAAAAGAACTCTCTTAAGAAAATTCTTAACATGAAAGTGTTAAAATATTTCACAAGTAAGTACACCTTTGTACTTATAAAGTAAGTTGTTAGTAAAGTAGAACTAAATAGAACTGATTGGGCTATGAAGTGTAAGTCATGTCATGTTGTTTTTCAACTAACAATACATTTTTTTCCAGGGTTGTGTTTGACCAAATGGGAAAGCAGTTATAACACAAAAGCTACAAACTACAATCCTAGCAGTGAAAGCACTGATTATGGGATATTTCAGATCAACAGCAAGTGGTGGTGTAATGATGGCAAAACCCCTGACGCAGTTGATGGCTGTCACGTGTCCTGCAGCGGTAAGACAAGATGATGTTGAGTGATGGCCCAGGCCCCATCTGGTTATACCTGTAAGAACAGAGATTCAGTACAAATGAAAATGTCCTGAAGGCTTCCCTGGTGGCTCAGATGGTAAAAAATCTGCTTACAGTGAGGGAGACCAGGGTTTGATCGCTGTTCGGGGAGAATTCCATGGACAGAGGAGCCTGCCTGGCTACTGTCCATGTTGTCGCAAAGAGTCTAACACAACTGAGTGATTAACACTTTCACTCATCGTGAAAGTTGGCTGTTTGCTAACATACAAGAGTTTCTTGAATGACCTAGCACTTTAGTATAACTGAATTTGTTGATGCTTTGTAAAGAACAATGCCATTCCTCTTATCTTGTTTGGGAAGGTTTAGGGATAATTAGGTTTGTGTGTGTGTGTGTTTATTCAATATACCTTCCTTTATTGGAAAACAAAGGATTACTAGTTAACCAAAGAGGAGGAATACCTGTGGTTCCTTTTAAAAAATTGTTTTTACTTTTTATGATGATAAGTTTTAGTTATATAGAAAATTAGAAACATGACTATATCAACCATCAATATGGTCATCATGTACTTTAACAGTTATTCACATTTTGTCATATTTACTTCTTCTATGTATATAAACTGCATATATATATACGTATGTGTGTGTATTTTGGCTGAGTGATTTAAAGTGAGTTTGAAACTCTAAGTTCTTGAGCTTGCATTTCCAAAAAATACAGTTCATATTTAAATACTGTCATTGTGACAAGTTAATTTACAGATTTGTTTAACTGGACTAAAATAAATTTTCTATTGAGTTACTTTTAAAATAGAGATGACATGCAATGTTTACTGCATAAAATATTGGTGAGCTGATACAAATTTATACTGTTAATCTTTTATATATTAAAATTCCTAATAGAGAAATTAGTCTATGAATATTCTTTTGTATCATGTTAATTTACTTTAAAAAGCATTTTGTATTATATAATAATCTGTGGTCACTGAATAAAAATTCTTACTATCCAGAGATTTATGATAACTGGTAAGTTTTGGTATCCACATCTTTCAGAAGNAATGCCTTGCTCACTGACAATATGCTTTGCACATGCTACAGCTTTGGCGATGTCATTTTCCATTAATTCTGAAAAGCAAATGGTGAGAAATGAAACAACATTCCTAGAAATTTCATTTTAAGTTTAGGTTCTGCAGGCTTTATTTTCTTAAGCTAAGGAAAGTACCACTGAAATTATTTTTTAAGAGTCCATGTTGTGAATGTTAGGGGAAAACAGATGTGTATAAGAGACAGACATATAAGCATGTAAGCAATGTATGTCAGCAGAAATGAAATTATACTAAACTTACTGCTTTATAACATGCTGTTTATTACACAAAATTATTTTATCAACAAATACCAATCTTTATTATATTTTTAGATGAATTCCACCAAATAAATATTCTATAATTTATTAATCCAAATCTCATTGATAAGCACTTAGGCTGTATTTTCCCCTGTTATTAATTGATATGAAACATCTGTACACACATATTTGGATGCATCTCTTATTATTTCTTTAGAATAAACTTCCAGTAATAGAATTGCTGAGCCAAAAAATGCTGGACCCATTTCCCCTTGGTTGTTTTCATTTTGTTTCAGTAGCTCAGCTGGTAAGGAATCCACCTACAATTCAGGAGATCCTGGTTCAATTCCTGGGTAGGGAGGTTCCCCTGGAGAAGGGATAGGCTACTCACTCCAGTATTCTTGGCCTTCCCTGGTGGCTCAGATGGTAAAGAATCTGCCCACAGTATAAGTGACCGGGGTTCGATCCCTGCGTTGGGAAGATCCCCTAGAGGAGGGCATGGCAACCCACTGCAGTATTCTTGCCCAGAGAATCACCATGGACAGAGGAGCCTGGTGGGGCTACAATCCATGGGGTCACAAAGCTTTGGGCATGAATGAGCGACTAAGCACAGCACAGTAAAAAGAGAATCTTCTATCACATTAATTAATAATTCCAGAACTCCCAATGACTTTGGTAAGTGAGAAACAAAATGCTTTAATTTCATGCCAAATAGGATAGAATGAAGAAAAAGTTTTCCCCTAACATTCACAACATGGACTCTTAAAAAATAATTTCAGTGGTACTTTCCTTAGCTTAAGAAAATAAAGCCTGCAGAACCTAAACTTAAAATGAAATTTCTAGGAATGTTGTTTCATTTCTCACCATTTGCTTTTCAGAATTAATGGAAAATGACATCGCCAAAGCTGTAGCATGTGCAAAGCATATTGTCAGTGAGCAAGGCATTACAGCATGGTACGTTGTGTTTTTTTTTTTTTCCTGCTTCCAGTTCTATTGAGATGTAATTGGCACACAGCTCTGTAAAAGTTTAAGGTGTACGGCATAAGAGTTTGACTTACATACATCATGAAATCATTATCATAGTCAGTTTACTGAACAACCATTATGTCATATGGTTACAAAAATAAAGAAACTGAAGAAAATAAAGTGTGTGTGATGAAAAGTCTTAGGCTATACTCTCTTAACAGTTTTCATATATATATGAATTTTATGTATGAATATGTATATTCATATAAATGAATTCACTAAATTCATTTATATGAATTTTCATATATTTCTTATTTCATACATAGAGTGGTGTTGATTATATTTATCACATTGTATATTACATTCCTAGTATTTTTATATCTAGAAATTTGTAGTACCTTTAGTTGCCTTCATCCACTTCACCACCCCTCACCTCAACCACAACCCGCTCCTCTGGTAACCACGTATCTGACTTCTTTTTTCTATGAGTTTGTTTGTATGTTTGTTTGTGTTTGAAGTATAATGGACCTACAACACTATGTTAATTTCTATTACAGACTATGGTTTGTGTTAAGCATTAAAAAGGAGAGCTGGGGGCTTTCCTGGTGGTCCAGTTGATAAGACTCTGTGCTTCTAAGGCAAGGGGTGCTGGACAGGAAACCAATGACATCAGGTGTGGCCAAAAAAATAAGATGATGAGGAGAACTGGGGGATTTTTGGTAGCAACTCGGGGCACCTGAAATTTTAGCTTCCCTCTCCCCCACCAAGAATCGAACTTTGTCCACAACTTTGGAGGGGCAAAGTCTTAACAACTGGACCACCAGGGAAGTCCCAGGTGAGAGTTGTTTTACCCTACTCTTATGAGAGAAGCAAAGGAATATTTCCAAAGAACAAAGTATGCTACTGAGAACTGAAAAATTGAAGCTTTAAATTCATGCTAAACAATGTAATACATATAAACAGTTTCACTGACTCAGAATCTTATTCTTTTACTCTTCAATTTATTTTAGGAGATTCTAGAGTTTTTAAGATTCTACACACTCTACCTTGTCATATCTTGAAATTATTTTTGGAATTAAGTAAATATGGAATGCACTCTGCAGTTGTGTTGTGAACACAGGACTCCACATCTGTGTTCAGCATTCTGTGCTCTAGTGAAGGCTGGTGGAGATGTGAAGTCCTTGATATACTTATCTCCAGTTGGCAAATAACAATACTTGGATTTGTCTATAGCTTGTATTTCATGTATTGATGAACTATTTTGTTCTCCCAAAGGATGTGAAATATGTACATTACAATGAAGCTATGTTTTAGTCTTATTACCATTTGTTTCATCTTTCTCCACAGGGTGGCATGGAAAAGTCATTGTCGAGACCATGACGTCAGCAGTTATATTGAGGGTTGCACCCTGTAACTGTGGAGTTATCGTTCTTCAGCTCATTTTTTCTCTTTTTCATATTAAAGAAATGGTAGTTGAATGAAAGTTTATACCATCATTATTTCAAACAAATAACGTTTTTACATAAGCAGGAGCAGGTGGTCTTTCTTCTGAGAAGCTTAATGTTTATCTAATGTGTTAATTGTTTGATATTAGACCTACAATATTTTTCAGTTTGCTAATGAAACTAATACTGGTGAATATTTGTCTAAACTCTTAATTATCAAATATGTCTCCAGTACATTCAGTTCTTAATTAAAGCAAGATCATTTATGCACCTTGCTGATCTGAAGGAATATAAAGAGGGATTAGATGAGCTGTTTCTTTCCTTAATTTTATTAGCATAGATTCATGCATTATGACCAAATTCAGAGGCAGATAAGTATTGAAATAACTAATTAACCACAGATATGAAATTATGCATGCTGTAAAAAATACAAACAATTTCATTAAAAGCTTTGCAATTCATTCCTTGTCTGTTTTGTTTAGATCCATTTAGTGTCTCTGAAGAAATACACATGTATGTACTTGGGAAAAAAATGAGCTGACACTTAGTATTCTAACACTCTCACCTGTATCCAAACAGAAAGNGCACACAGCTCTGTAAAAATTTAAGGTGTACGGCATAAGAGTTTGACTTACATACATCATGAAATCATTATCATAGTCAGTTTACTGAACAACCATTATGTCATATGGTTACAAAAATAAAGAAACTGAAGAAAATAAAGTGTGTGTGATGAAAAGTCTTAGGCTATACTCTCTTAACAGTTTTCATATATATATGAATTTTATGTATGAATATGTATATTCATATAAATGAATTCACTAAATTCATTTATATGAATTTTCATATATTTCTTATTTCATACATAGAGTGGTGTTGATTATATTTATCACATTGTATATTACATTCCTAGTATTTTTATATCTAGAAATTCGTAGTACCTTTAGTTGCCTTCATCCACTTCACCACCCCTCACCTCAACCACAACCCGCTCCTCTGGTAACCACGTATCTGACTTCTTTTTTCTATGAGTTTGTTTGTATGTTTGTTTGTGTTTGAAGTATAATGGACCTACAACACTATGTTAATTTCTATTACAGACTATGGTTTGTGTTAAGCATTAAAAAGGAGAGCTGGGGGCTTTCCTGGTGGTCCAGTTGATAAGACTCTGTGCTTCTAAGGCAAGGGGTGCTGGACAGGAAACCAATGACATCAGGTGTGGCCAAAAAAATAAGATGATGAGGAGAACTGGGGGATTTTTGGTAGCAACTCGGGGCACCTGAAATTTTAGCTTCCCTCTCCCCCACCAAGAATCGAACTTTGTCCACAACTTTGGAGGGGCAAAGTCTTAACAACTGGACCACCAGGGAAGTCCCAGGTGAGAGTTGTTTTACCCTACTCTTATGAGAGAAGCAAAGGAATATTTCCAAAGAACAAAGTATGCTACTGAGAACTGAAAAATTGAAGCTTTAAATTCATGCTAAACAATGTAATACATATAAACAGTTTAACTGACTCAGAATCTTATTCTTTTACTCTTCAATTTATTTTAGGAGATTCTAGAGTTTTTAAGATTCTACACACTCTACCTTGTCATATCTTGAAATTATTTTTGGAATTAAGTAAATATGGAATGCACTCTGCAGTTGTGTTGTGAACACAGGACTCCACATCTGTGTTCAGCATTCTGTGCTCTAGTGAAGGCTGGTGGAGATGTGAAGTCCTTGATATACTTATCTCCAGTTGGCAAATAACAATACTTGGATTTGTCTATAGCTTGTATTTCATGTATTGATGAACTATTTTGTTCTCCCAAAGGATGTGAAATATGTACATTACAATGAAGCTATGTTTTAGTCTTATTACCATTTGTTTCATCTTTCTCCACAGGGTGGCATGGAAAAGTCATTGTCGAGACCATGACGTCAGCAGTTATATTGAGGGTTGCACCCTGTAACTGTGGAGTTATCGTTCTTCAGCTCATTTTTTCTCTTTTTCATATTAAAGAAATGATAGTTGAATGAAAGTTTATACCATCATTATTTCAAACAAATAACGTTTTTACATAAGCAGGAGCAGGTGGTCTTTCTTCTGAGAAGCTTAATGTTTATCTAATGTGTTAATTGTTTGATATTAGACCTACAATATTTTTCAGTTTGCTAATGAAACTAATACTGGTGAATATTTGTCTAAACTCTTAATTATCAAATATGTCTCCAGTACATTCAGTTCTTAATTAAAGCAAGATCATTTATGCACCTTGCTGATCTGAAGGAATATAAAGAGGGATTAGATGAGCTGTTTCTTTCCTTAATTTTATTAGCATAGATTCATGCATTATGACCAAATTCAGAGGCAGATAAGTATTGAAATAACTAATTAACCACAGATATGAAATTATGCATGCTGTAAAAAATACAAACAATTTCATTAAAAGCTTTGCAATTCATTCCTTGTCTGTTTTGTTTAGATCCATTTAGTGTCTCTGAAGAAATACACATGTATGTACTTGGGAAAAAATGAGCTGACACTTAGTATTCTAACACTCTCACCTGTATCCAAACAGAAAGATATTGCTAGAGAAAAATCCATAGGCTTATTCACAGATCTCAATTAAAAAAAAAAAAAAAGATGGAACTGCACAGCTTTGGGATCTTAGTTCCCCAAGCAGGTATTGAATCTCCACCCTGAACAGTGGAAGCATGGATTCCTAGCCACCAGACTGCCATTCCTTTCAATGTGGTTAAATTCATAACCAAAAATCCCAAATGGGCCCTTAAGACTGATTATTGGTCACTTATCTGCAAACTTTCTGTGCTGATATCCCCACTCTCCAAAATGACTGTCACTGTTTACTTCTCTCTTTCCAAAGTTCCAGCAAGCACACCAGCTACTAGCCTTCCATACTCTACTCTCAGTAGATGACCTGGGCTCACATTATACTGAGAGAACAGATTCAAGTCATACGAAATTCTCCCCTCCAGACCACCATAATAGTGTTCACATCTCTCCTTGAGCCCTCCTTCCCTTCTTTCCCCTTTATCACTAGGATGTAGGACCTCTGTTCTTGCCAATGACAGTGTTTCTACATGCAGTCTTCATCATACATAGGCCTCTCACTACTCCAATTTAAGCTAAATTTTTCCAGCATTCTGTGTTTCTTCCTCATTGCTGTATCATCCCATCACTGTACAAACTGCTTCAGAAAAGTTTCATCTTGCAAAGAACTCTCCATGGACTCTACCTGCCAGAGTCCAGCTCCAGCAGCCAGGGATTCAACCTGAAGGGATGAGCGGTGTCGGTGAGAAACTGAGGCAGCCTCTCAGTTTTTCTTTGGACTGCCTGTTTGTTTCAAGCTTATGATTCTCTTTTATACTTTTACAAAAGCATTAGATGAGAGGTTTGATATTTTTAGTTCCCAGAGACCCAGATTTATTTTTCTCCAAAAATCATTGTTTCCCCTCAAAAGGAGTTCCTTCCTCAGCGATTCTCTTATCTACTTTTTCTCATGTGCCCTTGTGAATACACTGTAACTCATGCTAATGTCTGGGTTGCATACCACATTCCTCAGTTTAATTCTTATCTTTCTAAGTCCTGTTTGCCCCTACTATCCTAAGCTCAACATTTCTAAGAAAGGGCTTCTAGCTATAAATATCTCTAAAGTCCCTAATCTCTATAGGCTATAGTAGAATATGCTAACATTACAGCATCCTTTAAATCTTTACCTTCTAACTATTTTAATTACTCCTAAACCCTAAATTCATCAAACTCCTTTGCCATGAACACTTTTCTCACAAATGGGCTTCAGATAGCATCCTTACAATGGCCTCAAGCTGCGGCCTGTATGCTCACTCTGGAACACTCTTTTGTAAGAGTCCTTGAACAAATGTCAGTGATTAACTTTATGAATTATTCTCTGAGCACAGCTGCAGAAGGCTTTATGCCTTCTCATGCTCCTCTCAAAAACAATAAGCACCTTAATATTCCCTTCAGTCAACTCAGCTGAGGAAAGGAAAAAACAAGTCAGAATCACAAAGCCTAACTCCTTAGCCTAACCTAATTCCAGGTCTGTGCCTGTGGAACAACGGGAGGGGGTTTAGGGCCATACCTTCATTTTGTCAGTAATGCCTAACGCTGCTCCTGACATCTACATAACCCTCCAAGTACATCATTCTTTGTTCCCTTTTACAGCAGCATTTCTGGGATGAAATATCTATATTCACCCACTCCATGGCCTCACCTCCCTTTCTCTTTTCATCTCTTCTTAATCTGACTGCTNACTGCTCCTGACATCTACATAACCCTCCAAGTACATCATTCTTTGTTCCCTTTTACAGCAGCATTTCTGGGATGAAATATCTATATTCACCCACTCCATGGCCTCACCTCCCTTTCTCTTTTCATCTCTTCTTAATCTGACTGCTCTCCTCACTTAGCTGAAAACAGCTCCAGCCTGACTCCTTTCAGGATGCCTTGGGGCCAGTTCTAGTGATCACCTGATTTTTGTTCATCCTACTTGATCTCTCAGCAGCATTTGACAAAGTGAACCACTTCCTACTTCTAGAAAACTTTTTCTTCCTTAGCTTCTCCTCCTTTACATCCTACCTCATTGATGGCTCCTTCTCAGCCCTTCATGGCTAGCTGTTCTTCTGCTCTTTGATTTTTAACTGTGGGAGTCCCCAGGACTCAAACCTGTAAAATCATCTGAAAGAACAGTTTTACTCATTCATTTATTTTTCTTTTCTTGCCAAAGTATAACTTTCAAAAGAATAGAGTCTTTCCCACTCTTTAAGGACATTAAAATAATCTCAGTGTTTCCCGAAATTTGCAGGTAGTAAAGCCTTTTAAGTTTTCTGAACAGTTTGAGAATATATTGCCAATATGGTGCCCAGTGGCTCTGAATCCTTCAATATACAACTCTCACAGAACCTCAGAACATCATCCAAATTAGGAGATGAACATTGGCAAATTAGGACGACCTCATCATCAGATCTAGGCAATTTTATAAATTGTAACATAAGTTTTTCTTAACTAAAAGGTCTAATTTAGAATAACATGTTTAAATAGGTTGCTATATTTTTCAGTTTCCTTCAGTCTAGACCATTTCTTCAATTTTTTCTTAACTTTTATCACTTTAACCCCTTTGAAGACCTCAAACCAGCTATGGTGTAAATGGCCTAAGGCTTTTCTGATATTCTCTAGAGTAAATTAGGTTATGCATCTTTGACAGAGATACCACAGATGTAATACTGTGCTCTTTCTGTTGTATCTTTCAGGTGACCTGCAGTTTTGAATATTCTATTACTTATGATGTTCTCATCAATTATTTGATTAATGTAATGTCTGCAAGTCACCTTCACTGTGAGGTATTTGGGAAAGGGTGAGGTACTTTGACTGTGTGGATCACAATAAACTGTGGAAAATTCTGAAAAAGATGGGAATTCCAGATCACCTGACCTGCCTCTTGAGAAACCTATATGCAGGTCAGGAAGCAACAGTTAGAACTTGACATGGAACAACANCGAAGAGTTGACTCATTGGAAAAAACTCCGGTGCTGGGAGGGATTGGGGGCAGGAGGAGAAGGGGACAACAGAGGATGAGATGGCTGGATAGCATCACCAACTCAATGGACATGAATTTGGGTGAACTCTAGGAGTAGCTGGTGATGGACAGGGAGGCCTGGCATGCTGTGATTCATGGGGTCACAAAGAGTTTTGGTAGATTCTAGGAGTTCATGAAGGACAGGGAAGCCTGGCATGCTGTGGTTTATAGGGTAGCAGAGTTGGACATGATTGAACGAATGAACTGAACTGAACTTAATGGATTATGACTCATTATAATTGGAATAAAGTAGGAATCCAGGGGTTCATCCTGATGTAATGTATGCATGCCTGCATGTGCACTTACTTGTGTCCGACTCTTTGGGTCCCATGGACTGTAGCCCTCCAGGCCCCTCTGTCCGTGGGATTATCCTGGCAGGAATACTGGAGTGGGTAGCCGTTTCCTTTGCCAGGGGATCGTCTTGACCCAGAGATCAAACCCATGTGTTTCATGTGTCTCCTGTGTTGGAAGATGAATTCTTTACCATTGAGCCACTAGGGAAACCCATACTGATATAATAAGTGAATATAAAAATTGAGGTTTTGATCAGGAACAAAATTTGTCAAAGTACCTCACCATCTCCCAAATACTTCACAGTGGAGGCGACTTGCAGACATCACCTTGATCAAATGATCAATGTGTATATCATCAGTAATAGAACATTTCAAAACTGGATGTCACCTGAAAGGATGCAATGGGAAGAGCACAAAATCACTTCTATGGTATCCCTGCCAAAGGTGCAGAACCTAATCTACTCCATAGAATATCAGAAAAGCCATACACTGTTTTACACCATNATGGTCATGTATGGATGTGAGAGTTGGACTGTGAAGAAAGCTGAGTGCCAAAGAATTGATGCTTTTGAACTGTGGTGTTGGAGAAGACTCTTGAAAGTCTCTTGGACTGCAAGGAGATCCAACCAGTCCATTCTAAAGGGATCCGTCCTGGGTGTTCTTTGGAAGGACTGATACTGAAGCTGAAACTCCAATACTTTGGCCAGCTTATGCGAAGAGTTGACTCATTGGAAAAAACTCTGGTGCTGGGAGGGATTGGGGGCAGGAGGAGAAGGGGACAACAGAGGATGAGATGGCTGGATAGCATCACCGACTCAATGGACATGAATTTGGGTGAACTCTAGGAGTAGCTGGTGATGGACAGGGAGGCCTGGCATGCTGTGATTCATGGGGTCACAAAGAGTTTTGGTAGATTCTAGGAGTTCATGAAGGACAGGGAAGCCTGGCATGCTGTGGTTTATAGGGTAGCAGAGTTGGACATGATTGAACGAATGAACTGAACTGAACTTAATGGATTATGACTCATTATAATTGGAATAAAGTAGGAATCCAGGGGTTCATCCTGATGTAATGTATGCATGCCTGCATGTGCACTTACTTGTGTCCGACTCTTTGGGTCCCATGGACTGTAGCCCTCCAGGCCCCTCTGTCCGTGGGATTATCCTGGCAGGAATACTGGAGTGGGTAGCCGTTTCCTTTGCCAGGGGATCGTCTTGACCCAGAGATCAAACCCATGTGTTTCATGTGTCTCCTGTGTTGGCAGATGAATTCTTTACCATTGAGCCACTAGGGAAACCCATACTGATATAATAAGTGAATATAAAAATTGAGGTTTTGATCAGGAACAAAATTTGTCAAAGTACCTCACCATCTCCCAAATACTTCACAGTGGAGGTGACTTGCAGACATCACCTTGATCAAATGATCAATGTGTATATCATCAGTAATAGAACATTTCAAAACTGGATGTCACCTGAAAGGATGCAATGGGAAGAGCACAAAATCACTTCTATGGTATCCCTGCCAAAGGTGCAGAACCTAATCTACTCCATAGAATATCAGAAAAGCCATACACTGTTTTACACCATAGGTGGTTTAGGGCTTCAAAAGGGTTAAAGTCATAAAAGTCATGGAAAAGATGAAAAAGGGATCTAGACTGAAGGAAACTGAGAAACATAACAACCAAATAATACACTTGGTTCTTTTAATTAAGAAAAGCTTTGGGGACACTTGATGAAATTGCATAGGATCTGAGGATTAAATGGTCCTAATTTGTCAGTGTTCACCTCCTGATTTGGATGATGTTTTGAGGAGTTACACACTGAAGGATCAGAGTCACCAGGCACCATTTTGGCAGTATATTCTCAAAGTGTTCAGAAAACATAAAAGACTGTACTGTACTTGCATATTTGGGGGAAAATTGACATTATTTCAGTGTCTTCAAAAATTTGGAAAAACTCATTTTTAATGTTATACTTCAACTAGAAGAGACAAATAAATGAATAAATATGTCTATCAAATGATTACAGGCTTGAGTCCTAGGGCACTCTAACTCTTAAATATCAGTCAGCAGAGAAATAGCCAGAATGGCTGTGAAGAAAGCGTCAGTGAAGCAGGATGTGAAGGAGGAAAAGCTGAGGAAGAAAAAGTTTTCAGAAGTAGGAAGTGGTTCACTCTGTCAAATGCTGCTGAGAGATCAAGGAGGATGAACAGAAAACAGCTGATCACTGAACTGGCTCCAAGGCATCCTGGGAGGAGCCAGGCTGCAGCCGTTTTCAGCTGAGAAAGGACAGCAGTCAGATTGAAGAGTCACAAAGAGAAACGGAGGTGAGGATGTGGAGTGGGTGAATACAGATAACATCCCAGAAGTGTTGCTGTTAAAGAAAATAAAAAATGTTGTAGTTGGAGGGTTATGTAGCGCTCACAGAGAGTTCTTTGTAAGAGGCAAGGTTACCAGGGAAGTTTGTACAGTGACGGAGATGATCCAGCAAAGAGGGAGAAACTCAGGATGCAGGAAACCCTCAGCCTAGACTGGAGTAGAGAGAGGGCTGTGATGAAATGTGTGTACTGAGGCACTGCCACTGAGAGATGCCCTTCATCACAGTGATAAACAGGAAGGAAGTGAGGTTGGGCCCAGGAAAGTTGGGAGCTCTATTACGGTAGGGATGAAGGGAGAATTTTCTATGAGTTGCTTCTGTTCTGTCAGTGTAACATGAAGCCAGCTCATCTACTGAGAGCAGTGGTTGAAGCCCGGTAGTTGGGTGTGTGTGTTAGGACTTTGAAATGAGCAGAGAAGCAAATAGTGACAGCCATTTTAGAGAGTGGGGACACCAATACAGAATGGCAGTGAGGCGACTATGGTGACCAGGCAGATTTGAGTGCCCACTTGAGATTTATGTTTATGAATTTAAGGTGAGGGGAATTCCTTGGTGGCCCTGTGATTAGGACTCTGTGCTTTCACTGTTTAGGGTGCGAATTAAAGAAAGCCCTGGCTGGGGAACTAAGGCCCCAGAAGCTGTGTGGCACCACCAAAAATTTTTTTTAATTTAAAATATTAAGTGAGATCTGTCAGCATGCTTATGGATTTCTTGCAACAACACCCAGCTATTTCATTACAGGTGAAAATGTAGGAAATACTAAGTGTCAGATCATTTTTTTCCCCAAATATATACATATGTATTTTTTCAGAGACATTACATGGTTCTTAACAAAGGAAGACAAGGTATGAATTGCAAAGCTTTTAATGAAAATGTTTGTACTTTTTTACTGTTTGCATAATTTCACATCTATTTAATAGCAATTAATTCAATGCTTGCAAACTCATCTACCTCTGAATTTGTCATAAAGTGTGAATCTAAGTTAATAAAATTAAGAAAAAGCATCGGCTCATCTAATCCTTCTTTATGTTCCAGAATCAGCAAGATGCATATACGAGTTCTTTACAAAGGCTAAAATATGTTGATGTATAAATTGTGTTTATTTTTAAAGCTGTGTAAATGCAACATTTCTACAAAAACATTTAAATCAAAGGCCACACTGTATGAAAACAAAATTCTTAATTCAGGCTGTTTTCATATTTAGCCATTTGGCATTCATCTCCTTTTGGCTGGACAGATGAAAATTCACATGCCTACACAGTGGGCCTTTGCCCAAGATCAATTTGCTTAAAGATATTCTTTTGTAATATTTGTGTTAAATATTGAGGAGTACTTGTATCATTCAAAATTAAGTCTGGGTTATTTCTTTGATTAAGAACTTAATGTACTAGAGACACATTTGATAACTAAGGTTTTAGACAAACATTCACCAGCATTAGTTCTGTTAAGAACCTGAAAAATGTTGTAGTAATATCAAACAATAAACACATGAGGTAAATATCAAGCCTCTTAGAAGAAAGACCACATGCTCCTGCTTCTGTAAAAGCATTATTTGTTTGAAAGAGTGGTGGTATAACCTTTTACTCAACTATTACTTCTTAATATGAAAAAGAGACAGATGAGCAGAAGAAAGAAAACTCCAGAGTTACAGTTTGCAACCCTGAATATATCTGCTGACATTTTGGTTTCGACACTTGTTTTTCCACGCCACCCTGTAGAGAAAGATGAAACACATGGTAATAAGGTTAAAACATATCTTCGTTGTTTATAGATTCTTATACATATTTCAGATCCTTTGGGAGAACAAAATTGTTTATCAATATATAAAATACAGGCTACAGACCAATCTGAGTATTGCTATTTATTAACTGGAGACATGTATACCAAGGCCTTTACATCTCCCTAAGGCTTCACTAGAGCACAGAATGCTGAACACAAATATTGAGTCTTGTGCAGTCCACAACACAACTGCAAAGCGTGTTCCATATTTACTTACTTTCAAAATTAATTTCAAGATATGGCAAGGAATTTGTAGAGTGTGTAGAAACTTAAAAACTCTAGAAGCCCTTAAAATAAATTGAGGAATAAAATAATTAGATTCTGAATCAGTTAAAGTAGATTATTTCTATGTGATACACTGTTGAGCATAAATCTAATTTTTTAGATTTTCAGTTCTCAGTAGCATACCTTGGTCTTTGAGAATATTCCCTCACTTCTCTCATAACAGTAGGGTAAAACTACTGTAAAACAGTAGGGTAAAACTCCCCCCTACCCTTTTTTTTTTTTGGCTGCACCACATGGCCTCTGGTATCTTAGTTCCCCAACCAGGTACCAGACCCCCACCTCCTGAATTGAAAGCACAGAATCTAAACTACTAGGGAAGACCCAGGTCTCCTTTTAATGCCTAACGCATACCCTGCTCTGGAAAAAGAACTTACATAGTGTTGCAGTTTGAAGTTTATACTTCAAACACAAACAAACCAGCTCATAGAAAAAGAGGTGAGATTTGTGGTTACCAGAGGTGGCTGTTGTAGGTGGGGTGAGGGGTGGGGAATTGGATGAAAGCAGTGGAAAGTACTACAAACTTCCAGGTATAAGATAAACAAACACTAGAGATGTAATGTACAACATGATAATATAATTAACACTACTATATCTTATATATGAAAATAGATTAGAGTGTAAATCTTAAGCTTTTCATCACACACACAATATTTTTTCTTCTGTTTCTTTAATTTTTTGTCCATTGAGATCATGGATGTTCACTAAACTTACTGTGATAATCATTTTGCAATGTACGTAAATCATTATGCTGTACACCTTAAACTTACAAAGAGCTATGTGTCTATTATATCTCAACAACATTGGACAGAAAACAAAAACAGAAAAAGAACATACCATGCTGTAATGCCTTGCTGACTGACAATCTTCTTTGCACATGCTACAGCTTGAGTGATGTCATCTTTCAGCAAAGCTGAAAAAGAGGGGGTGAGAAATGAGGACAATGTTTACCGAAATTTCATGTAAATTTTAGGTTCAGTCAGCTTTATTCTCTTAGGCTGAGGAAAGAACAACTAAAATTATTTTTTTAAGAGTCTCTTTATCTGTGAATATCTGAGAAACTCTCTCCATTCTGTCCCACTTGGCATGAAATAAAGCATTTGTTTCTCATTTGCTAAAGTCATTCGAAGCTCTGAAACTATTAACAAATATGATAGAAGGTCCTCTTTTCACTAAACACTGTGAAAACAAAACAAAAATAAGCAAGCAGAACCCAGTCTAGCAGTTTTTTGCTCAGCAATTCTACTAGCGGAAATTTATTCCAAAAAAAATAATAAGATATGTACCCAAGGTATATGTGTTAATATAAGAGTTGGATTGATAAACTTTAGAATACTTATATAGTAGAATTCTATTCATCCAGAAAAAATAATAAAGATTAATATTTGTTGAAAAAAATGATTTTTTTTACAGTAAAGAGCAAATTGTAAGCTGGTAAATATAATTCAGTTTCATTTTTGTTGAAGCACATTGCTTACATGTTTGTGGGTACAAATGTGCATAATACAGCTTTACATTCATGTACATGAATGATGTATAATCTGAAAGAAGACTTGGATACAAAACCAGTGGTCATAAATCTCTGGGTAGTAAGAATTTTTATTCAATGACCACAGATTATTATATAATAAAAAAAATAATTTTTAAACCCTAACAATTNAGTCCACAACACAACTGCAAAGCGTGTTCCATATTTACTTACTTTCAAAATTAATTTCAAGATATGGCAAGGAATTTGTAGAGTGTGTAGAAACTTAAAAACTCTAGAAGCCCTTAAAATAAATTGAGGAATAAAATAATTAGATTCTGAATCAGTTAAAGTAGATTATTTCTATGTGATACACTGTTGAGCATAAATCTAATTTTTTAGATTTTCAGTTCTCAGTAGCATACCTTGGTCTTTGAGAATATTCCCTCACTTCTCTCATAACAGTAGGGTAAAACTACTGTAAAACAGTAGGGTAAAACTCCCCCCTACCCTTTTTTTTTTTTGGCTGCACCACATGGCCTCTGGTATCTTAGTTCCCCAACCAGGTACCAGACCCCCACCTCCTGAATTGAAAGCACAGAATCTAAACTACTAGGGAAGACCCAGGTCTCCTTTTAATGCCTAACGCATACCCTGCTCTGTAAAAAGAACTTACATAGTGTTGCAGTTTGAAGTTTATACTTCAAACACAAACAAACCAGCTCATAGAAAAAGAGGTGAGATTTGTGGTTACCAGAGGTGGCTGTTGTAGGTGGGGTGAGGGGTGGGGAATTGGATGAAAGCAGTGGAAAGTACTACAAACTTCCAGGTATAAGATAAACAAACACTAGAGATGTAATGTACAACATGATAATATAATTAACACTACTATATCTTATATATGAAAATAGATTAGAGTGTAAATCTTAAGCTTTTCATCACACACACAATATTTTTTCTTCTGTTTCTTTAATTTTTTGTCCATTGAGATCATGGATGTTCACTAAACTTACTGTGATAATCATTTTGCAATGTACGTAAATCATTATGCTGTACACCTTAAACTTACAAAGAGCTATGTGTCTATTATATCTCAACAACATTGGACAGAAAACAAAAACAGAAAAAGAACATACCATGCTGTAATGCCTTGCTGACTGACAATCTTCTTTGCACATGCTACAGCTTGAGTGATGTCATCTTTCAGCAAAGCTGAAAAAGAGGGGGTGAGAAATGAGGACAATGTTTACCGAAATTTCATGTAAATTTTAGGTTCAGTCAGCTTTATTCTCTTAGGCTGAGGAAAGAACAACTAAAATTATTTTTTTAAGAGTCTCTTTATCTGTGAATATCTGAGAAACTCTCTCCATTCTGTCCCACTTGGCATGAAATAAAGCATTTGTTTCTCATTTGCTAAAGTCATTCGAAGCTCTGAAACTATTAACAAATATGATAGAAGGTCCTCTTTTCACTAAACACTGTGAAAACAAAACAAAAATAAGCAAGCAGAACCCAGTCTAGCAGTTTTTTGCTCAGCAATTCTACTAGCGGAAATTTATTCCAAAAAAAATAATAAGATATGTACCCAAGATATATGTGTTAATATAAGAGTTGGATTGATAAACTTTAGAATACTTATATAGTAGAATTCTATTCATCCAGAAAAAATAATAAAGATTAATATTTGTTGAAAAAAATGATTTTTTTTACAGTAAAGAGCAAATTGTAAGCTGGTAAATATAATTCAGTTTCATTTTTGTTGAAGCACATTGCTTACATGTTTGTGGGTACAAATGTGCATAATACAGCTTTACATTCATGTACATGAATGATGTATAATCTGAAAGAAGACTTGGATACAAAACCAGTGGTCATAAATCTCTGGGTAGTAAGAATTTTTATTCAATGACCACAGATTATTATATAATAAAAAAATAATTTTTAAACCCTAACAATTAACTGAATACAAAAGAATATCCAGAAACTAACCTTTATTAGGAATTTTAATATTAAAAATTAAACAATACCAAATTTGCAACACTTCTCAGTATTTTATGCAATAAATATTCTATGTGTATGCGTATTTGCCAAGTAGCTTCAGTCGTGTCCGACTCTGTGAGACCCCATGGACTGTAGCCCCTCAGGCTCCTCTGTCTGTAGGGATTCTCCCAGGCAAGAATACTGGAGTGGGCTGCCATGCCCTCCTCCAGAGGATCTTCCCAACCCAGGAATCAAACCCATGTCTCTTATGTCTCCTGTGTNAGATGTGTGTCAGAGACAGCCCCGTGGACTGTAGCCCCTCAGGCTCCTCTGTCTGTAGGGATTCTCCCAGGCAAGAATACTGGAGTGGGCTGCCATGCCCTCCTCCAGAGGATCTTCCCAACCCAGGAATCAAACCCATGTCTCTTATGTCTCCTGTGTTGGCAGGCAGGTCCTTTACTACTAGCCTCACCTGGCAAGCCCTAAATATTACATATGTTATCTCAATTTGAAAAGGAACTCAATAGAATATTTGTTTCATTCTGATTAAACAAATCCATATATGAAATTGTTAGAATGATAGTGATTAAATATGAAGTGTATTTTTTAGAGATGTACAGTAAAGGATTTAGAAATGGAATATAATAATGTTTCTAATTCACTTTAAAACCACCCAGCAAAAAACCACCAACTGGATAATATATACATAAAAGAAGTAAACATGACAAAATGCTAACAACTGCTAAAGCACATATTATGCTGTTAAAGTACACATTTATGTTGATATATTAATGTTTCAAATTGTTCACATATTTAAAATATTTCATAATCAAAAGTAAAAGTTTTTTTAAAAGACCACACATATTCCTCCTCTTTGGTTAACTACTAATTCTTTTATTTTCCAATAAAGTGAAGTCGCTCAGTCGTATCTGACCCTCAGCGACCCCATGGATTGCAGCCTTCCAGGCTCCTCCGTCCATGGGATTTTCCAGGCAAGAGTGCTGGAGTGGATTGCCATTTCCTTCTCCAGGGGATCTTCCCGACCCAGGAATCGAACCTGGGTCTCCCACACTGGAGGCAGACACTTTACCATCAGAACCACCAGGGAAGCCCAAAGGAGTGTATATTTAAAACACACACACACAACCTGATTATCTCTAAACCTTTCCCAAACAAGGTAAGTAGGAGGAATAGCATTGTTCTTTACAAAGCATCAACAACTCCAGTTATAATAAAGTGATAGATCATTCCAAATATTTTTGTATGTTAGCAAACAGCAACCTTTTATGATACCAGCTGTTTAATTTCTTACTTAAGGACTTATAAGGTAGATAATACAGCATTTCTAGAAGTTAAGATGAGTTTTTCTAGGTCCATCATGAACTCTTCAAGACCTTTTCATTTGTATTGACTCTCTATTCTTGTAGATATAACCAGAAGACGTCTGTGCCATCCCTCAACATTTTCTTGTCTTACCACTGCAGGATACACCACAGGCATTAGCTGCTCTTGGGGTTTTGCCATCATTACACCACCATTTGCTGTTGATCTGAAATAGCCCATAGTCAGTGCTTTTGCTTCCAGAATTATAGTTTGTAGCTTGTGTGTTATAACTGCTTTCTCCATGGATCAAACATATCCCTGAAAAAAAATGTATTTTTAGTAATAATCAGTAACATCATATGACTTATATTTCATAGCACAATTCTATTTTACTAATGACTTATTTTAGAAGCACAAAGATATATTTTACTTGTAAATATTTTAACACTTGGTATTAAGGGCCCTTAAGAGAATTCTTTTGTTAGCAAATCATTTGAAAATACTAATGAAATAAGATGACATATTGCAAAAATATTAAAATAGCTGTGTCTTCTGTTACTATTACCCTTCCCCTGCTCCCATCCCTCAGGTAAGATTGAACCTAGAATGGAAAAAGCAACAGAGCTGTTGAGCTTATTTGGTCATTAGCAGCAGATGTACATACTAATGGATAAATACCTTTATTAAGAAAAGTAAGGATTTTCTAGGAGAAAGAAAATTTCTTATGATATCTAAAGGTGAATTTGGGTATCAAACTAGAATCCAGACAAGAATCACAGAATAGGAAAGACTATATCATCCAGCCAGGCAGTTGCTCATTCATTCAAAAATATTTATGGAGGGGAAATATCAGAATTCAATTTGAAAAATACAATGATGACATTGACAAACACGGACTAAAGTACACGGTCACTTTTCCTTAAGGCACATCTTTAATTCTGCAGAAGAAAATGAAAATTAATTAATGGAGAGTCAGAATAATAAGATATTTTCATGCTGCATTTCAGGGATCCTTATGTAGATATTGATTGAGGGAAGATAGGTTCCTACTGTCCCTATTTTAAGAGTTCAATGTAAGTTTTAAAAAACTTTGCTGTTAAAAGCTCAACATCTTGGTAGGGGGATTTAAAAACAAAACAAAAAAAACATTGCCTATTCAGGCTTGTGGAACACAAGTTCCAAACTGGAAATGGGCAGAGTCAAACACTAAGGGCTTGACAGACATATCCCAGGTTCTGAAATATATCTTAGAGTCAGCCTTCATGTGCCAGCTGGCAAATTTAGTGGCACTAGAGGAGTATATGGGGATCTGGCATGCTTAGAATCGTATAGAATTCGACCCTCCCATGACTCATTCCTTCACCTGCTACATCTGATTCTAAAGGAATGTTTGATATTTTTAACCATTGTAAATGTACAAACCTGCTAAGAAATTAAAAAAAAAAAAAAGCCCATGTCTCTTTCTTCTTCCTCTGTTACTGTCTGCTCCACACCTGGCTAACTGAAAGGATGAAGAAGAGCTAACTTACAATTTGCCAGGCTGACTCCCTTATAGCCATCCAGTCCAAATCTTCTCAGCGTTTTGGCAAGCTCACATCTCTCAAAGACCTTGCCCTGGACAGTGACAGAAAGGAGAAGAAGCCCCAGAATAAGGACAGCCTTCATGTTGACTGAGAAGCCAGACCTCCAGGCTGACCAGGGTGAGCTGGACTTGCTATTTAATATCTTTTCACTTCCTTCTTCTCTGATCAGTTTGGGGGCTCCACCCTTGGAGACATGTGGAAAGCAGGGACTTTTATTGCTTCACTTACACTAAAAGTTTTGTTCTGTATGTTTGCAGAGGGTATTCTGATGTCCTAAGAGTTAATTGCAAGAAAATAATGAAAGATATTGGTCAGGAAGAACTGGGATTAGCACTATTGAATTTGAGCAACTATAAAGAAATAAAAACCCTGAATGAACATTTTACACAACTGAAAATGAGTTCCCATCTTGATTAACATTCATTTGCATGGTGTTGTTTTATATGCTTTCATTATATTGTCATCTTTTTCCTTAAAGTTGTTTTATATACATTTTCCACAAAACAATATGACACACTGCCTGGTGTTCTGACAGGTATGTAGCACCACACCATGTTGCTCATCAGATTCCTCTACTAACATTTTTGGTGTCTATTATCAGTTCAGTTCAGTTCAGTTCAGTTGCTCAGTCGTGTCTGACTCTTTCCTAATGAATTGCAGCATGCCAGGCCTCCCTGTCCATCACCATCTCCCGGAGTTCACTCAGACTCGCGTCCATCAAGTCAGTGATGCCATTCAGCCAACTCATCCTCTGTCATCCCCTTCTTCTCCTGCCTCCAGTCCCTCCCAGCATCAAAGTATTTTCCAGTGAGTCAACTCTTCGCATGAGGTGGACAAAGTACTGGAGTTTCAGCTTTAGCATCATTCCTTCCAAAGAAATTCCAGGGTTGATCTCCTTCAGAATGGACTGGTTGGATCTCCTTGCAGTCCAAGGGACTCTCAAGAGTCTTCTCCAACACCACAGTTCAAAAGCATCAATTCTTTGGTGCTCAGCCTTCTTCACAGACCAACTTTCACATTCATATATGACTACTGGAAAAACCATAGCTTATGAATCCGTGTTTTACTATAATAAGTAAGCTCATGTGAACAATATTCCTAACTTCTTTCTGACAATGCCTTATTTCACATTTCCATGTTAGAACATATAATGCAAAAGAACTTAATAGTAAAACTTACAGAAGGATAACAGAATATACCACCCCAAAATCTTCTCCTTTAGCACAAGGATTATTTTGAGCTGAAGGCAATTGAGAAGAAACAGATCCAAAAAAATTCTCTGCTCTCCTCCTTTTTTCCTGAAAGCAAAGCATAAATTTGTGCAGATATTAATCACCAACAACCTTGGTGATTATTGACACTTATCAGTCCCAAGACAGCAAGAGAGAACTCAACAAAATAACCTTTACTGAGTAGCTAGTATCTTCCATCAGTTTCCAATGTATTTCTTGTTCCACAGTTTGCCAACCTTGAAGCCTAGCACTCTTTTCCTCTGTCTTGTTGCTACTTTAAAAGTATATTGTTCTTTGGTTAAGATAATCTGTAAGTCCAAGTTCTACCCATGTATTTAAGTTACTCCTGCTAACATTTCTCATAAGTATATATGAGATGTACATGTTAATATACTTGTTCACTTTTCTCTTGTTAATCTTTCATACAGAACCCCAGCCAAAAACTTAGTAAGGTAAAATGAAACAAGTTTCCTCCTGTACCGTTTCTAGTGATGAGGATGAGACAGTGAAGTGTGGAACACTCCATTCTCCCTGGAGACTGCAGCTGAGATATGGGATAACTGACAGCAGATCTGAGAATTTTTGCTATGTCAGTCTCCCAGCTCTCTGTCTGCAGTGCACAGTTAAGAGAGGAAGAAAACAGTTTTTCCCTGTCCCTACCTTTGTGAATTCACACTGGCAGAAGAAAAACATTTGTGAAAATAGATCTTGAATTGGGACTCTTGTGAATTTGGTTTTGGTAATCAACACCTATGGTTATTGATTCTTAAGCCTCCCTGAAGGAGTCATGCTTTCCTTTGTTGCTGTCATTTGTCAGAAGAATGAAAAATCATGAGATGAGACTCTCTGTTTGTTCTATGTATTGAGAACTTGGCTTTGTCACCAGTGAGGATACTCCCTCTGGATCCTGCCACGGGGGTGCAGGTTGTCTGTCAGGCTTGCATCAGCAGCCAGCCAGCCAGCTGGGAGCCTACGACATGAAGTGACAGGCAACCTTCTCTTTGTCCAACCATGCCAGCTTTTAGGGGAGTTTGAAAACAGTATCCAAGTCCATAAGAGGCCACAATGGCCTCTACCTTTGTTGCCTGGTTTTGAAGGGAAAACTCTTAGTAATATCATCTTCTGGGAACACAGGTTAGGAGGCCAGTGATTTAAGGTGTCACTTGGTGGGAGATAGAGGTTTCTTTGATACCTGTGACATGGAAGGTCTTTGCTTTCTTAGGCTTTCTCTGAAGAGGCTCTGCATCTTGAGAAGGCTACATTTCCTAGGGGACACCTCTCATGTCCATGGGTAAGCCCTAATATTGTTTTTATTTATTTATTTATTTTAATTGGAGGCTAATTACTTTACAATATTGTAGTGTTTTTTGCCAAACATTGACAGGAATCAGCCACGGGTGCACGTGGGTTCCCCATCCAGACCCCCTCTCCCACCTCCCTCCCCATCCCACTCCCCCCAGGGTCATCCCAGTGCACGAGCCCTGAGCACCTGTCTTATGCATCGAACCTGGACCGGCGATCCACTTCACATATGATAATATACACATTTCAATGCTACCCTCTCAAATCATCCCACCCTCACCTTCTCCCACAGAGTCCAAAAGACTGTTCTTTACATCTGTGTCTCTTTTGCTGTCT
>SJYW01055711.1:5087-18831 GCA_006410735.1 Raphicerus campestris | reverse complement strand
TTCAGTTCAGTTCAGTTCAGTTGCTCAGTCGTGTCTGACTCTTTCCTAATGAATTGCAGCATGCCAGGCCTCCCTGTCCATCACCATCTCCCGGAGTTCACTCAGACTCGCGTCCATCAAGTCAGTGATGCCATTCAGCCAACTCATCCTCTGTCATCCCCTTCTTCTCCTGCCTCCAATCCCTTCCAGCATCAAAGTCTTTTCCAATGAGTCAACTCTTCACACGAGGTGGCCAAAGTACTGGAGTTTCAGCTTTAGCATCATTCCTTCCAAAGAAATCCCAGGGTTGATCTCCTTCAGTATGGACTGGTTGGATCTCCTTGCAGTCCAAGGGACTCTCAAGAGTCTTCAACACCACAGTTCAAAAGCATCAATTCTTCAGTGCTCAGCCTTCTTCACAGACCAACTTTCACATTCATACATGATTACTGGAAAAACCATAGCTTATGAGTCCGTGTTTTACTATAATAAGTAAGCTCATGTGAACAATATTCCTAACTTCTTTCTGACAATACCTTATTTCACATTTCCATGTTAGAAAATATAATGCAAAAGAACTTAATAGTAAAACTTACAGAAGGATAACAGAATATGCCACCCCAAAATCTTCTCCTTTAGCACAAGGATTATTTTGAGCTGAAGGCAATTGAGAAGAAACAGATCCAAAAAAATTCTCTTCTCTCTTCCTGTTTACCTGAAAGCAAAGCATAAATTTGTGCAGATATTAATCACCAACAACCTTGGTGATTATTGACACTTATCAGCCCCAAGACAGCAACAGAGAACTCAACAAAATAAGCTTTACTGAGTAGCTAGTATCTTCCATCAGTTTCTAATGTATTTCTTGTTCCACAGTTTGCCAACCTTGAAGCCTAGCACTCTTTTCCTCTGTCTTGTTGCTACTTTAAAAGTATATTGTTCTTTGGTTAAGATAATCTGTAAGTCCAAGTTCTAACCATGTATTTAAGTTACTCCTGCTAACATTTCTCATAAGTATATATGAGATGTACATGTTAATATACTTGTTCACTTTTCTCTTGTTAATCTTTCATACAGAACCCCAGCCAAAAACTTAGTAAGGTAAAATGAAACAAGAGTTTCCTCCTGTACCGTTTCTAGTGATGAGGATGAGACAGTGAAGTGTGGAACACTCCATTCTCCCTGGAGACTGCAGCTGAGATATGGGATAACTGACAGCAGATCTGAGAATTTTTGCTATGTCAGTCTCCCAGCTCTCTATCTGCAGTGCACAGTTAAGAGAGGAAGAAAACAGTTTTTCCCTGTCCCTACCTTTGTGAATTCACACTGGCAGAAGAAAAACATTTGTGAAAATAGATCTTGAATTGGGACTCTTGTGAATTTGGTTTTGGTAATCAACACCTATGGTTATTGATTCTTAAGCCTCCCTGAAGGAGTCATGCTTTCCTTTGTTGCTGTCATTTGTCAGAAGAATGAAAAATCATGAGATGAGACTCTCTGTTTGTTCTATGTATTGAGAACTTGGCTTTGTCACCAGTGAGGATACTCCCTCTGGATCCTGCCACGGGGGTGCAGGTTGTCTGTCAGGCTTGCATCAGCAGCCAGCCAGCCAGCTGGGAGCCTACGACATGAAGTGACAGGCAACCTTCTCTTTGTCCAACCATGCCAGCTTTTAGGGGAGTTTGAAAACAGTATCCAAGTCCATAAGAGGCCACAATGGCCTCTACCTTTGTTGCCTGGTTTTGAAGGGAAAACTCTTAGTAATATCATCTTCTGGGAACACAGGTTAGGAGGCCAGTGATTTAAGGTGTCACTTGGTGGGAGATAGAGGTTTCTTTGATACCTGTGACATGGAAGGTCTTTGCTTTCTTAGGCTTTCTCTGAAGAGGCTCTGCATCTTGAGAAGGCTACATTTCCTAGGGGACACCTCTCATGTCCATGGGTAAGCCCTAATATTGTTTTTATTTATTTATTTATTTTAATTGGAGGCTAATTACTTTACAATATTGTAGTGTTTTTTGCCAAACATTGACAGGAATCAGCCACGGGTGCACGTGGGTTCCCCATCCAGACCCCCTCTCCCACCTCCCTCCCCATCCCACTCCCCCCAGGGTCATCCCAGTGCACGAGCCCTGAGCACCTGTCTTATGCATCGAACCTGGACCGGCGATCCACTTCACATATGATAATATACACATTTCAATGCTACCCTCTCAAATCATCCCACCCTCACCTTCTCCCACAGAGTCCAAAAGACTGTTCTTTACATCTGTGTCTCTTTTGCTGTCTCACATATAGAGTCATCATTACCATCTTTCTAAATTCCGTATACTTGCATTAGTATACTGTATTGTCTTTTTCTTTCTGACTTACTTCACTCTGTATAATAGGTTCCAGTTTCATCCACCTCATTAGAACTGATTCAAATGCATTCTTTTTATTGGCTGAGTAATATTCCATTGTGTAGATGTACCACAGCTTTCTTATCCATTCATCTGCTGATGAGCATCTTGGTTGCTTCCACGTCCTGGCTATTGTAAACAGCACTGCAATGAACATTGGGATACACGTGTCTCTTTCAATTCTGGTTTCCTTGGTGTGTATCCCAGCAGCGGGATTGCTGGGTCATATGGCAGTTCTATTTCCAGTTTTTTAAGGAATCTCCATACTGTTCTCCATAATGGCTGTACTAGTTTGCATTCCCACTAATATTGGTTTTAAGTCGTAAAAAGACTCACTGGTTTGAAGTCAGAACTGAAATAGGTATACTGAAATTTGGAGTTTTACACCTAAAAGGATTTTTAAAATTTTATTTACTTATTCATTTATTTATTTGTAGCTAAACTGGGTCTTCATTGCTGCATGCAGGCTTTCTCTAGTTGCTGTGAGCAGGCACTCTCTAGTTGTGGGGGGTGAGCGTCTCATTGCAGTGGCTTCTCTTGTTACCAAGCATGGGCTCCAGATCCCCGGGTTCAGTAGTTGCAGAGCATGGCCCAGTAGTTGTGGTGCAAAGGCTTAGTTGCCCCTCAGCATGTGGAATTTTCCCAATCAGGGATCAAACCCATGTACCCTGCATTGGCAGGAGGATTCTTAACTGCTGGACCACCAGGGAAGTGCCTAAAAGAACTTTTTACAACTAGGTTATTTTATTTCTGGCTGTCCCGGGTCTTCACTGCTGCGCGAGCTTTTCTCTGGTTGTGCAGAGAGGGTGCTGCTCTCTAGTGTGTGGGCTTCTCATTGTGGTGGCTTCTCTTGTTTTTGACCACAGGCTCAAGGGCACACGGGCTTCAATAGTTGGGATTCATGGGCTCAGTACTGCAGTCCTAGCCTTAAGAGAACAGGCTTAGGCATTGTGATGCACAGACTTGGTTGCTCTGGGGCATATGGGATCATCCTATATCAGGAATNTTATTTCTGGCTGTCCCGGGTCTTCACTGCTGTGCGAGCTTTTCTCTGGTTGTGCAGAGAGGGTGCTGCTCTCTAGTGTGTGGGCTTCTCATTGCGGTGGCTTCTCTTGTTTTTGACCACAGGCTCAAGGGCACACGGGCTTCAATAGTTGGGATTCATGGGCTCAGTACTTCAGTCCTAGCCTTAAGAGAACAGGCTTAGGCATTGTGATGCACAGACTTGGTTGCTCTGGGGCATGTGGGATCATCCTATATCAGGAACTGAACTTGTGTATACTGCATTGGCAGGTGGATTCTTTACCACTGAGCTACCAGGGAAGACTGATAAAGGGATTTTTCAAAGAGCTCTAATCTGGACAGGTTCAAAACTGGGAAAGGAGTTCATCAAGGCTGTATATTGTCACACTGCTAACTTCACTTCTACACAGAGAGCACATGTGCCTACATGCTAGGTCACTTCACTCGTGTCCAGCTCTGTGCAACCCTATGGACTGTAGCCCACCAGACTCCCCTATCCATGGGGATTCTCCAGGCAAGAATACTGGAGTGGGTTGCAGGCCCTCATCTAGGGAATCTTCCTGACCCAGTGATCAAACCTGCGTCTCTTGTTTCCTGCATTGGCAGACAGGTTCTTTACCACTAGTGCCACCTGGGAAGCCCTCTATGCAGAGTACATCATGTGAAATTCTGGACTGGATGAAGCACAAGCTGGAATCAAGATTGCTGGGAGAAATATCAATAACCTCAGATATGAAGATGACACCACCCTAATGGCGGAAAACAAAGAGTAACTAAAGAGCCTCTTGATGAAGGTGAAAGAGGAGAGTGAAAAAGCTGGCTTAAAGCTCAAAATTTTTAAAACTAAGATCATGGCATCTGGTCCCATCACTTCATGGCAAGTAGATGAGGAAAAAAATGGAAACAGTGACAGATTTTATTTTCTTCAGCTCCAAAATTACTGCGGATGGTGAGTGCAGTCATGAAATTAAAAGACGCTTGTTCCTTGGGAAAAAGCTATGATAAACCTAGACAGCAAATTCAAAAGCAGAGACATTACTTTGCCAGCAAAGGTCCATCCAGTGAAAGCTGTTTTTTCCAGTAGTCATGTATGGATGTGAGAGTTGGACCATCTGTTTGAAGGCTGAGCACTGAAGAATCGGTGCTTTCAAACTGTTGTGCTGGAAAAGATTCTTGAGAGTCCCTTGGACTGCAAGGAGATCAAACCAGTCGATCCTAAAGGAAATCAACCCTGAATATTCATTGGAAGGACTGATGCTGAAGCTGAAGTTCTAATAATTTGGCCACCTGATGCTAAGTGTGGGCTCACTGGAAAAGACCCTGATGCTGGGAAAGATTGAGGGCAGGAGAAAAGGGTGACAGAGAATGAGAGGGTGGAATGGCATCATCAACTCAATGGACATGAGTTTGAGCAAGCTCTGGGAAAAAGTGAAGGACAGGGAAGACTGGTATGTGCCAATCCATGGGGTCACAAAGAGCTGGACACAACTGAGTGACTGAACAGTAACAATAATTTTAAATGAATGTCCTTGTGGTACCTATAGGAAGATCAGATTGAAGAAAGAGAGAGAGAGAGAGAAAGAAAGAAAGAAAGAAAAGAAGTATATATGGAATACCTTGGCTAGTGTGAGAAACACTTCCTTAGCAAGATTAGGAGGGGAATATCAGAGAAAAACTTCAAGAACTGCAAATGGTACTCAAGTAGGTGTAAAACTTATGTAAATGTTGATAGCCAAGAAATAGCTTTGCCAAAGGTCCAGAGAATGTACAGAAAGGCTTCATAGATTGTCCCTTACTCTGTAAGCAGACCCCATCAGGTCCAGACCCTCCCACATTTGGGGCTGGCACTACAAAATAAAAATTATTGAGCTATATTATCCTACCATCAAAGAAAAGTAAAGCATTATAGTACTTACCCTAGATTTCTGTTAATAGGCAAATATGTCCCTGAGTTCCTTCTTAGATAAAACTAACAATTCTTTCTCAGTCCCTTGGAAATATGGATCTTACCGTACCTTTAAAGTGTAAACATCCAAAGAGATAAATGTTGACTAAAGCAAACATGGGACTGGTTTAAAAAAAAAAGAGAGAGTGAGAAAGATTTTATAAAAAATAAATAAATAAATTGCTGTTTGGTATTTCCATAAGCTCCCTTGCCCTAGATTTTGTTCACAGCCTCCATAAGATTATCTATTAAAAACAAGTAAAAATCTTAAAAGTACATTTCCAGAAATACTGGTAAAATGCTTCAGCCATCTGAATGTATAAATTTAACTTGTTCCACCTGCCAGAAACACCATTTAGATCCAGCTATTCTTTTATAATAATTAAAAGAACATAACTCTTATTTTTCTTTTAATTTACAAACCATAGAAGTTTATTTCTCACAGTTCTAGAGGCTGGAAAGCCCAAGATCAAGGCATTGGCACTGTGAATTCTTCTACAGGTTCTCTTCCTGGTTTGCAGCCAGAGCCTTCTTGCTGTTCCTCACATGGTGGAAGGGTCTTTGTGGGGTCTGTTTTATGAGAACACTAATCCCATTCATGAAGGCTCTACCTTTATGACCTCAGAACTGCTCAAAGGCCTCATCTCCTAATATATCATCTTTGGGGTTTTAGGATGTCAACATCTGAATTTGGGGGAATACAAACAATACAAATGTTCTTTTATAAGTTCATCTCAAGGTTCAATGGTAATGTTTTGAAATTTTTATCTCTAAAAGCGAGTTAGCTTCCCACCCTAGAAATTTGCTACCAGTTGATAATTGCTTAAATGAATATTCTTATGTTTCAGGATTTGTTCTCAAGAATTTTCAGTGTTATGGGACTCTGTCAAGTGATCTTAATTAGTTTTGGGTTATCGAAAAAAGGGGAAATCTATTAAAAGGTCTTCCTTGATTTACTGTGGGGTTACATTCTGATAACCCATCATAAGTCAGAAATAACATAAGTCAAAAATGCATTCTACACATTTAACCTACCAAACATCATAGTTTTGCCTAGCATACCTTAAACCTCCCTGAGACACATTCATTAGCCTACAGTCAGGCAAAATCATCTGACACAAAGCCTGTTTTAGAATAAAGTGTTGAATATGTCATGCAATATTGAATATGCTCCTGAAAGGAGAAGACAGAATGGTTGTCTGGGTACAGAATTGTTTTAAGTATATTGATTGTTTACCCTTGTAAACAAAAGGTAACACTAGCCTGGGATTAGATCACATTTCAAACTCCAGGTATATTTTCTACTGAATGCATACCACTTTTACACCATTGTAAAGTTGAAAAACCATAAGCCATGTTGAAGTTGGCAGACCTTCTGTATGGTAACAGCAAATTCAGACACAGTGCATGCATGCCATGTCCCAGGCATTATTCTAAAAAGCTTAATATGTATTAACTCACTTAACTCCCCTTGAAAAAGGTGTTGTCAACACTGGCACTTTATAGATGAGGAAACAGAAATTCAATGAAGTCCAGTAGTTTGCCCACAGCCTCTCTGGAGTGAGTAAAAGGCCCCACTGCCTGTCCACCTGCTTTTCCTGTAAGCTCCACCCAACATTTCAGTAAAACTACCTATTAAAGGCCCATCAGAGTGCCTCTACCAGGAAGTTCATCTGAAAGCATGCCAGTTAGTAGAGTTGGGATCTGTGGGAAATGGAAGGACAGGCTTGGTGTCAGAGTGCTGAAACATCCTTTTGTTGTTGCTATTCATTTAGCATTCCATTTAAGTGGTCATACTAAGTTACACAGAAGGAGACGCCTACCTGTGTTTTTGTTCATAGGTTCTGTTGCATGCAAGAAGCTGACAGGGCACATAATCAAACCTTGTGATCATTGTGCTTGTTGTTAGTAGGGGAATTCCTTGGCTCCACCAGAAAAATAGCTTCAGGGAGAAGTCACAGTTCCCAGGAGCCACCAGATACTTGCAAAGACTGGAGTTTTACTTCCTCATCAAGAATGAGCCTCTCCAAAGAAACACGGGAAACTAAGTATGCAAATTCTTGAAAGTATACATTTGCCTGATGTGAATCACTACTTGCTTAATTAGGTGCTTAGTTAAGAAAATAGCTTTGTATAAGGATGGGGGGAAAAAGAGGAACAAGATGTGGTGGAGATGGTGCTGGAAACGCATGGGCAGGATAAATAACTGTTAGGGCAAATGTATTAATTCTATCTGCAGAGTTTTTTGGTTTTTAATTTTTATTGGTTTGGGGGTTTTGGAGGGTTTTTCAAGTTTTGGTATCATTTTGATTTGTTTTTTGGCATATCTTTCTCTTTAATTCTACAAGGTGAGAATGACGAAGCAGAAAACAGACCGTCTGATCTTAGTGATGATAGCTTCCAAAGTTACTTGTTACTTGCTTGGTGTCTGTAAAACTCTGAAATCTCCTCTTTTACTTTCTGAGAAAGGTGAAAATTCCATTTTTAAAAGTTTGCACACAGAAAACATCAGGATTCTATAAACTTCATAAGAAGTCGGGTTTTGGCTTTGTGTCTGGGAGAGAGTTCCTTTATCCAGGAGAGTTGGTTTTGATCTTTCTAGGCAACGAGGCTTACTGTGGATGCTCCTCTGTCTTCAGCAGCCACAGGCCTGCCTGTGGCCTGGTGTGTGCACCCTCCCCTCACTTTAGCCACCCTGTGTGGACACAGGAGATTAATTAAACCCTGTGAAGTTCCTTTTCTTTCAAGTTCTGCTTGAGAGAACATTCTGATTTTCAAGTGAGAAAATTTGTTTAAGTTCTAGTCATTCTGGAGCAGCACCCTGAGGTGTCTTGCCACAAGTTAGAATCCTTGAATTATGGGCCGGGAGGCGATAGCTTAAATTCAGATCTTTTCCTTGCATGTGTGATCTCTCAAGGAAAATGTTCTCAGTCCATGACTTATAGGTAAAACTGAGCATGTCATTAAATGATGGAGGCTTAATAAAAAATGGAGGCTTCTCTTTTGGCTCAGCGGTAAAGAATTAGCCTGCCAATGCAGGAGATGCAGGGTCGATCCCTGGGTCAGGAAGATTGCCTGGAGAAGGAAATGGCAGCCCACTCCAGTGTTCTTGAGTGGGAAATCCCACAGACAGAGAAGCCTGGTAGGCTACGGTTCATGGGATCATGAAAGAGTCAGACATGACTTAGTGATTATAACAACAGCAACAATGAAAGATGCTTGTCTGAGAATTTACACGGCAGGATTAGAAATCCAGGAACTTGACTGTCATCCTTCAGAAAAGCCCAAGTCACATTGCCTTTGTTCCAGACAAATTTTCTGCAGGCATTTGTGTGTGTGGGAAGGGTACATGCTTCAAGGAAGACAAGGAGCTAGTATGCAGGGTGTGTGTGAGGCCGGGAATGGTATTCCTGTCCCTTGTGCTACTCCTGTGTCACCTTCCTGCACCCTCCACCCCTGGCTTGCTTTTAAAATCTCTGTTGTTTTGCAAGCAAGGTGAGCCAAGCAGAGGCACTGTAGTTCTTGGGGGATAAGTTGTTATGAAGCTCATAGTTGGGAAAGGGTGGTGTTTAAGATCTGTTAGATCTTATTTTAAGACAAAACAGAGGTAACTACTCTATTTCTTTATGGACCACCTGCAGAACNAGAGAGAGTGAGAAAGATTTTATAAAAAATAAATAAATAAATTGCTGTTTGGTATTTCCATAAGCTCCCTTGCCCTAGATTTTGTTCACAGCCTCCATAAGATTATCTATTAAAAACAAGTAAAAATCTTAAAAGTACATTTCCAGAAATACTGGTAAAATGCTTCAGCCATCTGAATGTGTAAATTTAACTTGTTCCACCTGCCAGAAACACCATTTAGATCCAGCTATTCTTTTATAATAATTAAAAGAACATAACTCTTATTTTTCTTTTAATTTACAAACCATAGAAGTTTATTTCTCACAGTTCTAGAGGCTGGAAAGCCCAAGATCAAGGCATTGGCACTGTGAATTCTTCTACAGGTTCTCTTCCTGGTTTGCAGCCAGAGCCTTCTTGCTGTTCCTCACATGGTGGAAGGGTCTTTGTGGGGTCTGTTTTATGAGAACACTAATCCCATTCATGAAGGCTCTACCTTTATGACCTCAGAACTGCTCAAAGGCCTCATCTCCTAATATATCATCTTTGGCATTTTAGGATGTCAACATCTGAATTTGGGGGAATACAAACAATACAAATGTTCTTCTATAAGTTCATCTCAAGGTTCAATGGTAATGTTTTGAAATTTTTATCTCTAAAAGCGAGTTAGCTTCCCACCCTAGAAATTTGCTACCAGTTGATAATTGCTTAAATGAATATTCTTATGTTTCAGGATTTGTTCTCAAGAATTTTCAGTGTTATGGGACTCTGTCAAGTGATCTTAATTAGTTTTGGGTTATCGAAAAAAGGGGAAATCTATTAAAAGGTCTTCCTTGATTTACTGTGGGGTTACATTCTGATAACCCATCATAAGTCAGAAATAACATAAGTCAAAAATGCATTCTACACATCTAACCTACCAAACATCATAGTTTTGCCTAGCATACCTCAAACCTCCCTGAGACACATTCATTAGCCTACAGTCAGGCAAAATCATCTGACACAAAGCCTGTTTTAGAATAAAGTGTTGAATATGTCATGCAATATTGAATATGCTCCTGAAAGGAGAAGACAGAATGGTTGTCTGGGTACAGAATTGTTTTAAGTATATTGGTTGTTTACCCTTGTAAACAAAAGGTAACACTAGCCTGGGATTAGATCACATTTCAAACTCCAGGTATATTTTCTACTGAATGCATACCACTTTTACACCATTGTAAAGTTGAAAAACCATAAGCCATGTTGAAGTTGGCAGACCTTCTGTATGGTAACAGCAAATTCAGACACAGTGCATGCATGCCATGTCCCAGGCATTATTCTAAAAAGCTTAATATGTATTAACTCACTTAACTCCCCTTGAAAAAGGTGTTGTCAACATTGGCACTTTATAGATGAGGAAACAGAAATTCAATGAAGTCCAGTAGTTTGCCCACAGCCTCTCTGGAGTGAGTAAAAGGCCCCACTGCCTGTCCACCTGCTTTTCCTGTAAGCTCCACCCAACATTTCAGTAAAACTACCTATTAAAGGCCCATCAGAGTGCCTCTACCAGGAAGTTCATCTGAAAGCATGCCAGTTAGTAGAGTTGGGATCTGTGGGAAATGGAAGGACAGGCTTGGTGTCAGAGTGCTGAAACATCCTTTTGTTGTTGCTATTCATTTAGCATTCCATTTAAGTGGTCATACTAAGTTACACAGAAGGAGACGCCTACCTGTGTTTTTGTTCATAGGTTCTGTTGCATGCAAGAAGCTGACAGGGCACATAATCAAACCTTGTGATCATTGTGCTTGTTGTTAGTAGGGGAATTCCTTGGCTCCACCAGAAAAATAGCTTCAGGGAGAAGTCACAGTTCCCAGGAGCCACCAGATACTTGCAAAGACTGGAGTTTTACTTCCTCATCAAGAATGAGCCTCTCCAAAGAAACACGGGAAACTAAGTATGCAAATTCTTGAAAGTATACATTTGCCTGATGTGAATCACTACTTGCTTAATTAGGTGCTTAGTTAAGAAAATAGCTTTGTATAAGGATGGGGGGAAAAAGAGGAACAAGATGTGGTGGAGATGGTGCTGGAAACGCATGGGCAGGATAAATAACTGTTAGGGCAAATGTATTAATTCTATCTGCAGAGTTTTTTGGTTTTTAATTTTTATTGGTTTGGGGGTTTTGGAGGGTTTTTCAAGTTTTGGTATCATTTTGATTTGTTTTTTGGCATATCTTTCTCTTTAATTCTACAAGGTGAGAATGACGAAGCAGAAAACAGACCGTCTGATCTTAGTGATGATAGCTTCCAAAGTTACTTGTTACTTGCTTGGTGTCTGTAAAACTCTGAAATCTCCTCTTTTACTTTCTGAGAAAGGTGAAAATTCCATTTTTAAAAGTTTGCACACAGAAAACATCAGGATTCTATAAACTTCATAAGAAGTCGGGTTTTGGCTTTGTGTCTGGGAGAGAGTTCCTTTATCCAGGAGAGTTGGTTTTGATCTTTCTAGGCAACGAGGCTTACTGTGGATGCTCCTCTGTCTTCAGCAGCCACAGGCCTGCCTGTGGCCTGGTGTGTGCACCCTCCCCTCACTTTAGCCACCCTGTGTGGACACAGGAGATTAATTAAACCCTGTGAAGTTCCTTTTCTTTCAAGTTCTGCTTGAGAGAACATTCTGATTTTCAAGTGAGAAAATTTGTTTAAGTTCTAGTCATTCTGGAGCAGCACCCTGAGGTGTCTTGCCACAAGTTAGAATCCTTGAATTATGGGCCGGGAGGCGATAGCTTAAATTCAGATCTTTTCCTTGCATGTGTGATCTCTCAAGGAAAATGTTCTCAGTCCATGACTTATAGGTAAAACTGAGCATGTCATTAAATGATGGAGGCTTAATAAAAAATGGAGGCTTCTCTTTTGGCTCAGCGGTAAAGAATTAGCCTGCCAATGCAGGAGATGCAGGGTCGATCCCTGGGTCAGGAAGATTGCCTGGAGAAGGAAATGGCAGCCCACTCCAGTGTTCTTGAGTGGGAAATCCCACAGACAGAGAAGCCTGGTAGGCTACGGTTCATGGGATCATGAAAGAGTCAGACATGACTTAGTGATTATAACAACAGCAACAATGAAAGATGCTTGTCTGAGAATTTACACGGCAGGATTAGAAATCCAGGAACTTGACTGTCATCCTTCAGAAAAGCCCAAGTCACATTGCCTTTGTTCCAGACAAATTTTCTGCAGGCATTTGTGTGTGTGGGAAGGGTACATGCTTCAAGGAAGACAAGGAGCTAGTATGCAGGGTGTGTGTGAGGCCGGGAATGGTATTCCTGTCCCTTGTGCTACTCCTGTGTCACCTTCCTGCACCCTCCACCCCTGGCTTGCTTTTAAAATCTCTGTTGTTTTGCAAGCAAGGTGAGCCAAGCAGAGGCACTGTAGTTCTTGGGGGATAAGTTGTTATGAAGCTCATAGTTGGGAAAGGGTGGTGTTTAAGATCTGTTAGATCTTATTTTAAGACAAAACAGAGGTAACTACTCTATTTCTTTATGGACCACCTGCAGAACTACTGGAGGTGCTGACTTCTAAAAAGAAGAGTTTTCTGTACCGCACCCCCCAAAGTTGATATTAAGCCCTGAGAATCTGCTACTTTAACAGGCACCCCATGTTTTTTCAAATATTAACTGTAAATCTTAGAGCTTTGCAGAGTATTTCATAGACTGAAAGGATATATACATGGGCACAGTTCTCTCTCTTTAAAAAAATTACTTCCACATTGAGAGTAATGGCCAGCCTGCAAAGAGACTCCCTGTTCTGCCTCACTTAGCCCTGGAAAGGATTCAGTTCAATTCAGTCGCTCAGTCATGTCTGACTCATTGCAATCCCATGGACTGCAGCACGCCAGGCCTCCTTGTCCATCACCAACTCCCAGAGTCTACTCAAACTTATGTCCATTGAGTCAGTGATGCCATCTAACCATCTCATCCTCTGTCCTTACCTTCTTCCTGCCTTCAATCTTTCCCAGCATCAGGGCTTTACAAATGAGTCTGTTCTTCCAATCAGGTTGCCAAAGTATTGGAGTTTCAGCTTCAGCATCAGTCCTTCCGAAGAATATTAAGGGCTGATTTCCTTTAAGATGGACTGGTTGGGTCTCTTTGCAGTCCAAGAGACTCTCAAGAATCTTCTCCAATCCCACAGTTCAAAAGCATCAATTGTTTGGTGCTCAGCTTTCTTTATAGTCTAACTCTCACATCCATACATGATTACTGGATGGACCTTTGTTGGCAAAGTAATGTCTCTGCTTCTTAATATGCTGTCTAGGTTAGTCATAGCTTTCCTTCCAAGGAGCAAGTGTCTTTTAATTTCATGGCTGCAGTCACCATCTGCAGTGATTTTGGAGCCCCCAAAAATAAAGTCTGACACTGTTTCCCATCTATTTCCCATGAAGTGATGGGACCAGAAGCCATGATCCTAGTTTTCTAAATGTTGAGTTTTAACCCAACTTTTTCACTCTCCTCTTTCACCTTCATCAAGAGGCTGTTTAGTTCTTCTTCACTTTCTGCCATAAGAGTGGTGTCATCTGCATATCTGAGGTTATTGATATTTCTCCCGGCAATCTTGATTCCAGCTTGTGCCTTTCTCATGATGTACTCTGCATAGAAGTTAAATAAGCAGGGTGACAATATACTGACTTGATGTAGTCCTTTCCCTATTTGGAACCAGTCTGTTGTTCCATGTCCAGTTCTAACTGTTGTTTCCTGACCTGCATCCAGATTTCTCAAGAGGCAGGTCAGGTGGTCTGGTATTCCCAT
>SJYW01055709.1:132846-204991 GCA_006410735.1 Raphicerus campestris | reverse complement strand
TGATGTAGTGTTCTCCCCCCACCCCACCCCACCCCCAACTTTTTTTTCTTTCTTAATTCAGGCTAAAGGATTTTCATTATTTATACAGAAAATTTCTACTAGTGATGATTTCACTCATTTTTTGCTGATCTGAAAATAATTTAACTTCTTGGTCATATATGAGAAATAGTTTTGTTGTATATAGAATTCTTAGTTGACAGTCTTGTTTTTCCTTTTAGCACTTTGACTCTGCCCTAGTATGCCTCTGGTCATCATGATTTCTGAAAAGAATTCAACCATTAATCTCACTGAAAGTCCCTCATATGATGAATCACTATTTCTTGTTACTTTCAAGATTCTGTTTTTACAGTTCAACTCTGATACAACACAGTGTATAATTCTTTGAGACTAAGATTTATAAATGGGCAGATTAATTATATTCACTAAATTTGTGACTTTATTGGCCATAATTTCTTCAAATAAATTTTCTGCATCTTTCTCTTCTCTCTTTTGAGATTGCCATTGCAAATAGATTGGCATACTTGATTGTGTCTCTCAGGTCTCTGAAACTTTATTTTTCTGTCTATATCTTTTCTTATTTCTTTGTTTGGCAAGATAACCTTAATAAATATATGTTCACATTAGCTGTTTCTTTCTTTTGCCAATTCAAACCTGCTGTTAAATTTCTCTAGTGGTTTTTATTACAGTTATTGTACATTTCAACTCAATAATTTCTGTATTATTATGTTTCATTTTTTATGTCTTCATTGCTATTCTCTATTTATTAAAGCATTAATTTAATTTTCTAGATATACTTCCTTTAGTTATTTGAACATTTTATAATAGCTTATTAAACTCTTTCTAAGTTCTACATCTGAGATTCCTCAGAAACCGCTTTCTTTGCTTTTTCCCCCTTATGTAAAGGCCACACTTTCTGTTTCTTTATGTGTTTCATGTTTTTTGTTGTTGTTGTTGTTGAACACTGGACATTTTAAATAATCGAATGGGGCATCCATAGAAATCATATTTTACCTAATTTTTTTAAGTTTGTGATTTTTGTTGGTTCTTGTTGTCATTGTAGTAGTGTTGATGATCATTACTTGTTTAACATGATTCCTGGACTAATTCTTTATCATCTCTATTATTTGTCAAGTGCAGCCACTGAAAGTGAAGTTGCTCAGTCGTGTCTGACTCTTTGTGACCCCATGGACCTTAGCCCACCAGACTCCTCCATCCATGGAAGTTTCTAGGCAAAAGTACTGGAGTGGGTTACCATTTCCTTATCCAGGGGATCTTCCCAACCCAGGGATCGAACCAGGGTCTCCCACATTGTGGGCAGACGCTTTACCATCTATGCCTAGTTGATTTAGTGGTCAGATAGTGATCAGACAAAGGTATCTTTAAATACTTTGAACCAGTAAGTCTGCTAGTCTTCACCTAGGAACTCTGCAGGCTGTGAGGAATGCTTTTAATGTTCCAGGAAGAAGTTTACAACTCCAAATCTTCTGTTTTCAAAAACCCTCAAGGTCAGACGCAGGTGAAAATTTAAGCCCTTCTCAACGTTTTCCTGTACATTCACATAGGCTTGCACATATACGTGACCTTTGTGTCCTCAAGACTATATCAGAGCTTTTACAATAGCTTTTCCATATTTACCTATGGAAATCTCATTTTAGACAGAGTGTCTTAGCTTAAAAAGCATGTTAGCCCCAGTGGGTAATATATCNTTATAATAGCTTATTAAACTCTTTCTAAGTTCTACATCTGAGATTCCTCAGAAACCGCTTTCTTTGCTTTTTCCCCCTTATGTAAAGGCCACACTTTCTGTTTCTTTATGTGTTTCATGTTTTTTGTTGTTGTTGTTGTTGAACACTGGACATTTTAAATAATCGAATGGGGCATCCATAGAAATCATATTTTACCTAATTTTTTTAAGTTTGTGATTTTTGTTGGTTCTTGTTGTCATTGTAGTAGTGTTGATGATCATTACTTGTTTAACATGATTCCTGGACTAATTCTTTATCATCTCTATTATTTGTCAAGTGCAGCCACTGAAAGTGAAGTTGCTCAGTCGTGTCTGACTCTTTGTGACCCCATGGACCTTAGCCCACCAGACTCCTCCATCCATGGAAGTTTCTAGGCAAAAGTACTGGAGTGGGTTACCATTTCCTTATCCAGGGGATCTTCCCAACCCAGGGATCGAACCAGGGTCTCCCACATTGTGGGCAGACGCTTTACCATCTATGCCTAGTTGATTTAGTGGTCAGATAGTGATCAGACAAAGGTATCTTTAAATACTTTGAACCAGTAAGTCTGCTAGTCTTCACCTAGGAACTCTGCAGGCTGTGAGGAATGCTTTTAATGTTCCAGGAAGAAGTTTACAACTCCAAATCTTCTGTTTTCAAAAACCCTCAAGGTCAGACGCAGGTGAAAATTTAAGCCCTTCTCAACGTTTTCCTGTACATTCACATAGGCTTGCACATATACGTGACCTTTGTGTCCTCAAGACTATATCAGAGCTTTTACAATAGCTTTTCCATAGTTACCTATGGAAATCTCATTTTAGACAGAGTGTCTTAGCTTAAAAAGCATGTTAGCCCCAGTGGGTAATATATCAGTGAACAGTGATGTTAAACCACTGCTGCTGATTGTTTTCAGGAAGTTACTGACAGAAAAGGCATTTCAAATAGAGATGGAACAAAGCTTATCTCTAAGTTAGATCAAGTAAAACAGTAATCTGATAATGGAACTTGTTAAGGAATTGCCAGCCATGTCAAATGATGACAATCCTCTCCAAACCTATCTTGCCATTTATTATGACTGCTAAATTTCTGGTATTCGTAGATACCTTTCTTACAAAACTGTTGATTTTCAAGGCTATCATTGAGCTGAGAAATATGGGAATAGGATAAGTTAAAATGCTCCAATTTTTTTTTTTTTTTTTTTAGGTAAGGTTTAGTCATTCTCTGCATCATTACAGGCTTTTGGTTAATTTTCATAATTCTAGAAAGTGTTTGTTTTGACAATAGTTGTCAGTGGTGGTGTTGTTTTTATGGAGAAATGTACTTTCAGAGGTCCTGTCTCCATCTTTAACTAACTTTGCATATCAAATAATTTGAGCCAAATCTGAAACATGAGATTTACATCAAACACCTTGGTACAGACTGGGAAAGATTAAAATAACAACAAAAAATAAGAGAAAAGTCAGATATTAAGGGCTTATTTTTGTTTTTATTGCCGACTTCAAAATGAATTAAATTTTTAAAGATAAGTTTTAAGTGTGAGGGAGATAGTGGGGGCAAGAGAGAGAGAGAGGGAGGGAGAGAGAAGAGAGAGTGTGTGTGTGTGTGTGTTTAATGCATCAGATATTGGACCTTGTAAAACAGGTCCTGAAGAAAAATAAAATTAATATTTTTTATTAGCTCATTATCCTGAACCTTTCAGAGGTTAATGTGATGTGTTTTAAAAGAATCTATTTTGTGTCATGCTTATATTGATCCATATAACATCTGCTAGTCTAATAGAAATACACAGTGGCTGATTCCCTGTAGTCTCCCAACTGTGAGCAGTGCAGTAGAATTTCAATTAGTCAAGTGACAGTCAGATGCAACCTCAGAGGAATAAGATCAAATAATGCATAGGACAGTTTCCTTATGTTGGTCTGAAAAGCTTAATTACGAATACTAGTCATTTATTTGTCCATGTGTTATTAGCGTAGATGCTGTCTTATCAGTGAATTCTGGAAATTTTCTTTCCTCCCTCTGGATAGTTTAGCAATCTTGCATCTCAGAGTATGGTTCGATCAGCTCAGGATTCTATTGGAAATGAGAGAGAAAGAGAGAGCAACAGGCAAACAGTCTCATGCAAGCAGCCCTGAGACTCTTCAGCAGAAGATATCTCCTTTCATTTTCTACATAATAACTGTGACTTTCAGTTTATCTCATACAGTATTTAATTCATCTGGCAATTCCTGCTCTAATCCAATTGATGACTGCACTATCAACTTATAAGGCAAGGTGAAAGAGTTTATGGAAAAGAAAAACACACCTTGGATGGCTCTTACCTATGAATGGTTAATTTGAGAGATCTCAGGGAAACTTACTTTTCTTTTTCCTTAAGGAGAAGTGTAGTTTATTATTGTGACTTTGATATTTTAAACATAATGTGTGCTTTGCTCATGTTTGATACTAAATGAAGATAAATGTTATATATAATTATATTATGTTATCTCTACTACACCCCATGTAATTTTGATGAATTTACATTTATCATTATATTATCTTCAGAGAGAAGTGCATATGTGAAAATGTAGCCAAGTAATTTTGATTTATAGAGATTGACTTGCAATGGCTCTGCTTCAAGAATTCTAATATTCCTTACATGCTTAATTTAAATCAGACTCATTTTTTGGATGCTGTGTATAACAGCAGTGGTGGTGATAAAAATCTTAAAGTGCAAATCCAAGAGTCCTTTATTCCAAAGCGGCTTCTTTTAGCACACTAGATGTAAAATGACATGGAAGCAAGTAGCACATGACATCTGCTAATACCCACATTTGGGAGCTTTACCTCTGCCACTGTTATCATTTACCGGATTATTACCCATGGTCTCTTCCTATTTTTATTTGAACTCATGGTGTGGCTACAATGAACCTAAAAATATTGACCTAGCATAACAGATTTGAAGAATGACTTGCATAATTAAATGAATTAATTAATTAAGTGAGAAAATAATTTATTTCAACAAAAACCTGTAGTGATACCTCAAGTCACTCTTTTAGGAATCCATTTAATGATATATTTTGTAACTTTTTTTTAAACAAACACAAATCATGTGAGCTACTTTCTTACACCATCAGTGAAAGTTTAGTTTTGAATCAGCACAGTGTGTCCTTGCTTTAAGAGTACATACTGTAATCCTTGAATTTGAACTCTAAATAGAACAATAATTTGTTTTGTTTTATTCACTATATTGCTTGTTCAATGCATATATCTATGTTTATATTTGTTGTGTGTATGCATTAGATTTAGTGTTAGTTAAATAATTTCCCAGGTATTCTATGATGATTTTTATAGCTAGACTTTTTCTCTAGATTAGTTAGTAAATAAATTAGAGAAACATTTAATAAAATCTAAAACTGCTTACTTAAAATTACCTTGTAATTGAAGAGTGATTTAACAAGAAATTATTTCATATTAGTTCCAACTATCACAACATTTTTTGATTTTACATATAAACACAGACATATATATAATTTACACATANTATTAAGGGCTTATTTTTGTTTTTATTGCCGACTTCAAAATGAATTAAATTTTTAAAGATAAGTTTTAAGTGTGAGGGAGATAGTGGGGGCAAGAGAGAGAGAGAGGGAGGGAGAGAGAAGAGAGAGTGTGTGTGTGTGTGTGTTTAATGCATCAGATATTGGACCTTGTAAAACAGGTCCTGAAGAAAAATAAAATTAATATTTTTTATTAGCTCATTATCCTGAACCTTTCAGAGGTTAATGTGATGTGTTTTAAAAGAATCTATTTTGTGTCATGCTTATATTGATCCATATAACATCTGCTAGTCTAATAGAAATACACAGTGGCTGATTCCCTGTAGTCTCCCAACTGTGAGCAGTGCAGTAGAATTTCAATTAGTCAAGTGACAGTCAGATGCAACCTCAGAGGAATAAGATCAAATAATGCATAGGACAGTTTCCTTATGTTGGTCTGAAAAGCTTAATTACGAATACTAGTCATTTATTTGTCCATGTGTTATTAGCGTAGATGCTGTCTTATCAGTGAATTCTGGAAATTTTCTTTCCTCCCTCTGGATAGTTTAGCAATCTTGCATCTCAGAGTATGGTTCGATCAGCTCAGGATTCTATTGGAAATGAGAGAGAAAGAGAGAGCAACAGGCAAACAGTCTCATGCAAGCAGCCCTGAGACTCTTCAGCAGAAGATATCTCCTTTCATTTTCTACATAATAACTGTGACTTTCAGTTTATCTCATACAGTATTTAATTCATCTGGCAATTCCTGCTCTAATCCAATTGATGACTGCACTATCAACTTATAAGGCAAGGTGAAAGAGTTTATGGAAAAGAAAAACACACCTTGGATGGCTCTTACCTATGAATGGTTAATTTGAGAGATCTCAGGGAAACTTACTTTTCTTTTTCCTTAAGGAGAAGTGTAGTTTATTATTGTGACTTTGATATTTTAAACATAATGTGTGCTTTGCTCATGTTTGATACTAAATGAAGATAAATGTTATATATAATTATATTATGTTATCTCTACTACACCCCATGTAATTTTGATGAATTTACATTTATCATTATATTATCTTCAGAGAGAAGTGCATATGTGAAAATGTAGCCAAGTAATTTTGATTTATAGAGATTGACTTGCAATGGCTCTGCTTCAAGAATTCTAATATTCCTTACATGCTTAATTTAAATCAGACTCATTTTTTGGATGCTGTGTATAACAGCAGTGGTGGTGATAAAAATCTTAAAGTGCAAATCCAAGAGTCCTTTATTCCAAAGCGGCTTCTTTTAGCACACTAGATGTAAAATGACATGGAAGCAAGTAGCACATGACATCTGCTAATACCCACATTTGGGAGCTTTACCTCTGCCACTGTTATCATTTACCGGATTATTACCCATGGTCTCTTCCTATTTTTATTTGAACTCATGGTGTGGCTACAATGAACCTAAAAATATTGACCTAGCATAACAGATTTGAAGAATGACTTGCATAATTAAATGAATTAATTAATTAAGTGAGAAAATAATTTATTTCAACAAAAACCTGTAGTGATACCTCAAGTCACTCTTTTAGGAATCCATTTAATGATATATTTTGTAACTTTTTTTTAAACAAACACAAATCATGTGAGCTACTTTCTTACACCATCAGTGAAAGTTTAGTTTTGAATCAGCACAGTGTGTCCTTGCTTTAAGAGTACATACTGTAATCCTTGAATTTGAACTCTAAATAGAACAATAATTTGTTTTGTTTTATTCACTATATTGCTTGTTCAATGCATATATCTATGTTTATATTTGTTGTGTGTATGCATTAGATTTAGTGTTAGTTAAATAATTTCCCAGGTATTCTATGATGATTTTTATAGCTAGACTTTTTCTCTAGATTAGTTAGTAAATAAATTAGAGAAACATTTAATAAAATCTAAAACTGCTTACTTAAAATTACCTTGTAATTGAAGAGTGATTTAACAAGAAATTATTTCATATTAGTTCCAACTATCACAACATTTTTTGATTTTACATATAAACACAGACATATATATAATTTACACATATATATAATCTCCAAATCCATATTTCTCTAAAATATTCCAAATTGAATTGTAAATATTTACAGATTATCAATTGCTAATAAATTACTAAACTCTTGGAGAATAACTTTTACCCATAGGAATTATGATCTGAAAAGAAAAAAAAATTAGATTATTTTTCTTTTTCTCAGCTGGAATTACCACCTAAATCACTTCTCTAATACACTAATATAAATTTTAAATGTCCTTATTTGTTTCAGTAATAGTAGGTACAGAAGACATCTCTAAATTTATGTTGTAGGGCAAAATGTTTATACTATTAAGCTACCTGATTAGGTCCTGTATCATACAGAGTTCTCCAGAGAAACATAATCAATGAATATCAATATGAGTGTCTATATATATATACATATATTTATTTATTTATTTATAATTTATATGTAATATATATCCATACCTATGTAACATGTTTGTTTATATATATATACGCACACACATTATAATCATGTTGCGTAAGTATATATAATCGTATACATATCTACTCATATAGATACAGATATGGAAATGGATATTGATATGTTTATTTTAACAGTCTATGCAGAGTGGCAGCTGGCACGTCTAAAAATTTTAGGTAGGCTAGCAGGCTAGAAACTCATGAAGAAGTTGATGGTTCAGTCTTGTGACAATGTTTTTTTCTCCTGGAATCCTCAGCTTTTCCGCATTAGGCCTTCAACTGATTGGAGAAGGACTACCAACATTATCAAGGGTACTATTCTTCATTCAGAATTAACTGTTTGTGTTATCACACAACCACATGTTCACACCACCAACAAACAGCTTTCACAGCAATGCCTAGATAACTGTTTCATTAGATCACTGGATATTTTAGTATAGCCAAATTGACACATAAAACTAACTACCACATGTACGTGTCTATGAATGTGGCAAATCAAGGTCTAATTACCTTAGACACATGTTTATGCTTCTAATCTTATTGAATTACATCCATTAGATGCTAAGTATTTTCTACTAAGACAGAAATTAAGTACATGGAAGAAAACTTTACACTAAAGGTTAATGAGTGGGCAACTGATTTTTCAGATATCAAAACATATGGCATATAAAGCATTATGTTCAAAAGCTTTGAATCAGATATGAATACAAAGGTCAGATCTGCCATATTACTAACATTGTAACTTCAAACAATTTGTGTAATCTCTCAGAACTTAGTATCTTCAACTGTAAAATAGAGATAACAATATGCCTGACACATAAGGTGTCTTACATATCATAAGCACTCCTGAGACAATGTTTTATATGCAGCAGGAAAATATTTTGTTCTTTCCATTGTATTTAAGATCAAGAAGAAGATGCTTTTGTTATGTATGATTCATGATGCTTCCACTTATCAACCACTACCTTCCTACTCTGTCTTTTCTAAATCAGCAGGTTTCCATAGTTGAAACATCTGTTCGTTTGTTTGTTTGTTTGTTTTTCCCTATCACAGATTCATGCTCACTATAAAGAACTTTCACATTAGTTAAAGCCACTCAATTGTGCCAACTCTTTGTAAACCCATGGGCTATACAGTCAGTGGAATTCTCCAGGCGAGAATACTGGAGTGGGTAACCTTTTCCTTCTCCAGGGATCTTCCCAACACAGGGATCAAACCCAGGTATCCTGCATTGCAGGTCAATTATTTGCTAGCTGAGCCACCAGGGAAGCCTTCACATTCTTAGAGGATATAAATTCTTCGCTTTGAAAGGGTTGGGACAGAACTAAATAAATTTACATACAAAATAAAAGACCAAGAGTGAAAAAATTCAAGAAGCTGAAAGATGAAGTCTCAAGTTTGGAGGCCAGGGAAAGCTGGCTGAGAAATCTAAAAGAGAGAAAACTAGAAGAGAGCAATTGGTAGAAGAGAAACATTGACGTCCATTTTAAACTGTTATCACCAATATCGCCTCGCTGTAAGACACATTCTCAGGCAATTCACACTTTTCACTTTCCTTCTGGAATATATACTTTAGAGGAATAAACACATCCATTGAATTCTGCTCCAAATTTGAGCCAGGTGATTATAATAGCAATGAAATGACCGCTCTTAGAGAAGAGCCACACTCACAACACTCAGTTCAGTAGATCAGTTGTGTACAACTCTTGGCAACCCCATGGACTGAAGCACACCAGGCCTCCCTGTCCATCACAAACTCCCAGAGTTTACTCAAACTCATGTCCATCAAGTCAGTGATGCCATCCAATAATCTTATCCTCTGTCATCCCCTTCTTCTCCCACCTTCAATCTTTACCAGAAACAGGGTCTTTTCAAATGGGTCAGCTCTTCACATCAGAGGCCAAAGTACTAGAGTTTCAGCTTCAGCATCAGTTCTTCCAATGAATATTCAGGACTAATTTCCTTTAGGATGAAGTGGTTGGATCTCCTTGCAGTGCAGGGACTCAAAGAGTCTTCTCCAACACAACAGTTCAATAGCATCAATTATTCTGTGCTCATCTTTCTTTACATGAAAGAAAGCCAGACCATGTATGGCTTTGGTACTCTCAAAGTACTGGAAAAACCACAGTCTTGACTAGATGGACCTTTGTTGGCAAAGTGATGCTTCTGCCTTTTAATATGCTGTCTAGTTTGGTCATAACTTTCCTTCCAAGGAATAGGCATCTTTTAATTCCATGGCTGCAGTAATTTTGGAGCCTCCAAAAATGAAGTCTGCCACTGTTTCCCCATCTATTTGCCATGAAATGATGGTACTGAATACCATGATCTTAGTTTTCTGAATATTGAGTTTAAGCCAACATTTTAACTCTCCTTTTCCACTTTCATCAAGAGGCTCTTTAGTACTTCTTCACTTTCTGCCATAAGGGTGGTGAAATCTGCATATCTGAGGTTATTGATATTTCTCCCAGCAATCTTGATTCCAGCTTGTGCTTCATCCAGCCCAGCATTTCTCATGATGTACTCAGCAGCATGATGTACTCTGCTTCTGTTAAGTCCATATGATTTCTGCCCTTTATTGAGTCCTTCTTTGCATGAAATGTTTCCTTGGTATCTCTCATTTTCTTGAAGAGATCTCTTGTCTTTCCCATTCTATTGTTTTCCTCTATTTCTTTGCACTGATCACTGAGGAAGGCTTTCTTATTTCTCCATGCTATTCTTTGGAACTCTGCATTCAAATGGGTATATCTTTCCTTTTCCTCTTTGCTTTTATTCTTTTCATAGTATTTGTAAGGCCTCCTCAGACAGCCACTTTTTCTTTTTTGCATTTCTTTTTCTTGGGGATCATCTTGATCTCTGTCTCCTGTACAGTGTCACAAACCTTCATCCATAGTTCATCATGCACTCTCTCTATCAGATGTAGTCAGTTAAATCTATTTCTCACTTCCATTATACAATCATAAGGAATTTGATTTAGGTCATATCTAAATTATCTAGTGGTTTTCACTACTTTCTTTAATTTAAGTCTGGATTTGGCAATAAGGAGTTCATGGTCTGAGCCACAGTCAGCTCCCAGTCTTGTTTTTGCTGACTGTGTAGACATTCCCCATCTTTGACTGCAAAGGCTATAATCAATCTGATTTCAGTAGTGACCATCTGGTGATGTTCATGTATACAGTCTTTTCTTGCATGGTTGGAAGAGGGTGTTTGCTGTGACTAGTGTGTTCTCTTGGCAAAACTCAATTTGCCTTTGCCCTGCTTCATCCTGTACTCCAAGGCCAAATTTGCCTGTTACTCCTGGTTTTTCTTGACTTGCTAATTTTGCATTCCAGTCCCCTGTAATGAAAAGGACATCTTTTTTGGATGTTAGTTCTATAATGTCTTTCAGATCTTCATGGAACCATTCAACTTCAGCTTCTTCAACATTACTGGTCAGAGCATAGACTTGACTTACTGTGATATTGAATGATTTGCCCTGGAAACAACAGAGACCATCCTGTCATTTGTGAGATTGCTTCCAAGTCCTGCATTTCGGACTCTCTTGTTGACTATGATGGCTACTCCATTTCTTCTAAGGGAGTCTTGCCCACAGTAGTAGATATAATGGGCATCTGAGTTAAATTCACCCATTCCAGTCCATTTTAGTTCGCTGATTCCTAGAATGTCAACGTTCACCCTTGCCATCTCTTGATTGACCACTTCCAATTTGCCTTGATTCATGGACCTGAATTCCAGGTTCCTATGCAATATTGCTCTTTACAGCATCAGACCTTGCTTCCATCCCCAGTCACATCCACAACTGGGTGTTGTTTTTGCTTTGGCTCCGTCTCTTCATTCTTTATGTAGTTATTTTTCCACTGATCTCCTGTAGTTTATCGGGTACCTACTGACCTGGGGAGTTCATTTTTCAGTTGTCCTATCTTTTTGCCTTTTCATACTGTTCATGGGGTTCTCAAGGCAGGAATACTGAAGTGGTTTGCAATTCCCTTCTCTAGTGGACCACATTTTGTCAAAACTCTCTACCATGACCTGTCCACCTTAGGTGGCCCTACGTGGCATGGCTCATAGTTTTGTTGAGTTAGACAAGACTGTAGACCATGTGATTAGATTAGTTAGTTTTCTCTCATTGCCATGTAATTAGATTGGTTAGCTTTCTGTGATTGTGGTTTTCAGTCTGTCTGCTCTCTGATGGAGAAGGATAAGAGGCTTATTGAAGCTAAACACACTAACATTTACAATAATCACTTTATCCTGCAATGGGAAGCAAAACATGTAAAAGAGATAGCAAAACAGAGTGTCTAGAAATAAACACAAATCTGCATATAGAAACTACATATGAAGTGAGGAATTTCAAATAAGTGAGAAAAAACTGGGTTTGATCAGTAATGTCATATGAAATGATAAAGTCATTCAGGGAGTGAGAGAGCATTATGCCAAGTAATTTCAAAATAGATCATGATTTTTACTGTTTCCTAAAAACCATGGTGCTATTAGGGGAAAATTCAAGCTTTGTAAAGGCATGGATTGTTTTTTCTCTTTTCTGTCATGTTTACTGATGCACCCCTTATTCCTAGAAAAACATCACACACTAGTTGGTAATTAAAAAATTCTTAACTAAATTAATTAATAAGCACCATGATAAACATCTACATACTTTTTAGCTAATTTATCAGATTATTTACTCTAAAATAGGATTGTCAATACTAGCCAAAATTTCTCCTGCAACAGTTTTCTTCTACTAATTCTGAAAGTAAAGTAAGTGGTCTTTCACTGAAACCACTTCAGTAGAGTCTGCCTCTACTCATATTACCAAGAAAAAAAATGCTGCTCTAATTTCATGGTCAGTGTCTCTGAACAATCCTTGAAAATCTTAGGATCTTCAGCAAAACCTGAAGAAACTACAATTTACAGACTACAAGAGAAAATTTATGTTAACCCATTAAAACCCATAAATTTTAATTAATATAATACCCTATTACCAGACTAGTCTAGCTTTTACTATTAACTTAATTAATGTGCTTAAAATAAAAAGATCATTTAGAATAGATGCATCTTCCAAGATATATTTCAAGGATGTAGTAATTTGAAGGTCTCAGGAAAATGGCACCATCATTGGTGGAGAGAATAGAGCTCTCAGCCAGTGGCAATGAAATGAGAAATGAATAATTAAGACTGAGTTAAAATTAGAATTTTGAGCCATTGCTGGAGGCTTTGGTGGAGGAGTAATGTTGAGCTTTCAAGCTCTGACATCATTCACCAGGAGCCTCAGAGAACCCAAACAGCATACCAGCAACAGCAGCGGCCCATGCCGTTGTGAAATAGAAGTTTCAGAGTGCCCCGAATCAGGGTGACCTTAAGCTTTGTGAAGGTTTTGGCGAGGCACTGAAAAAAAAAAACACAGATTTACCGATGAATTAGCCTAATCAAGAACACATTGAAGACATAGCAGGTCATCTCTCATGGCTAAGTTAATTTTTCATAAAGGTATAACTGATAGTGAAAGTTTAAAGCATAAAACAGTCAGTTAAACATTTAGTTTATTATTACTGGTTTCCTTGCTTCAGCATCGCAGTGAAAGAGGGTATTGTTCCTGTATAGTTAAATGAGTTGGTCTAGAGTTTGGGGGCTGGACAAATGTTTGTATGGCCTCCTTAATACAGCTTTTGTGACACTGTTGTTTGTGAATTGGTTAGAATAAACTGATTTTCTTCACACACATACACCAAAGAAAACAAAACAGAAACCCTAATGAATTGGTATGCTTGTCTCCGTGTATCTATGTGAGAACTTCTTTTTATTAATTATATGAAGTACCTGCATCATCCATAAATGGTTTATATTTATACTTTATAAATTATATATATATTCATAACTACATGTGATTGTGACTTAATTTATAGGAATTTTGAACCTTAAGATATTTTAAAACATTGACTAATACACCATGGATGATATGCAGGACCAAAAACAACAGAAGTCCTTAGATATTTTGTGACAATGCTGTGTACTGGTGCTACATTTCCCTCCACCACACCAGAACAAGAGAAATTGCTGGCACACTTCAAAAAAATAATTGAATGATATTGTCCATGTGACTTCATAAGAAATACACATATAACTATTTAAGCTATTAATGTCACTATAATATTTCTATTATTGTAATACAAAGTGACACTTTAAAAATACATAAAAGAATTATAAAAATATACTGAATTTCAATTTTCACAATTTTCTAGAACCAGTAGAAACGTTGTCCTATCTTCTTTTTAGTTTTCTCAGTTATATACACATATTTTTGACTGAATTTCTTTGACTACTCCTTCAAGCATCCATAATTAATCTCTCATGTTGTCTTGCTTCAGAAGAGTATCATCCTCTATGAACTTAGTTTTGTTTTTAATATCAGTTGGTTTTCTCTTATATTGATTAAACTGAACAGTGACTCCCAGAACAGCATGCTTATTAGTGATTTTATGTTCACTTTTCACTATCATATTAAACCTAATATTTCTAAGGAACTGAGGAAGTTTTCAAAACCAGATACTTTTCTCTTACTCCCAAGAAATTTTATAGGAATGATAGACATTTTGCCAGGGCCACATAAATTATAGTGGGTAGTTNCACAAATCTGCATATAGAAACTACATATGAAGTGAGGAATTTCAAATAAGTGAGAAAAAACTGGGTTTGATCAGTAATGTCATATGAAATGATAAAGTCATTCAGGGAGTGAGAGAGCATTATGCCAAGTAATTTCAAAATAGATCATGATTTTTACTGTTTCCTAAAAACCATGGTGCTATTAGGGGAAAATTCAAGCTTTGTAAAGGCATGGATTGTTTTTTCTCTTTTCTGTCATGTTTACTGATGCACCCCTTATTCCTAGAAAAACATCACACACTAGTTGGTAATTAAAAAATTCTTAACTAAATTAATTAATAAGCACCATGATAAACATCTACATACTTTTTAGCTAATTTATCAGATTATTTACTCTAAAATAGGATTGTCAATACTAGCCAAAATTTCTCCTGCAACAGTTTTCTTCTACTAATTCTGAAAGTAAAGTAAGTGGTCTTTCACTGAAACCACTTCAGTAGAGTCTGCCTCTACTCATATTACCAAGAAAAAAAATGCTGCTCTAATTTCATGGTCAGTGTCTCTGAACAATCCTTGAAAATCTTAGGATCTTCAGCAAAACCTGAAGAAACTACAATTTACAGACTACAAGAGAAAATTTATGTTAACCCATTAAAACCCATAAATTTTAATTAATATAATACCCTATTACCAGACTAGTCTAGCTTTTACTATTAACTTAATTAATGTGCTTAAAATAAAAAGATCATTTAGAATAGATGCATCTTCCAAGATATATTTCAAGGATGTAGTAATTTGAAGGTCTCAGGAAAATGGCACCATCATTGGTGGAGAGAATAGAGCTCTCAGCCAGTGGCAATGAAATGAGAAATGAATAATTAAGACTGAGTTAAAATTAGAATTTTGAGCCATTGCTGGAGGCTTTGGTGGAGGAGTAATGTTGAGCTTTCAAGCTCTGACATCATTCACCAGGAGCCTCAGAGAACCCAAACAGCATACCAGCAACAGCAGCGGCCCATGCCGTTGTGAAATAGAAGTTTCAGAGTGCCCCGAATCAGGGTGACCTTAAGCTTTGTGAAGGTTTTGGCGAGGCACTGAAAAAAAAAAACACAGATTTACCGATGAATTAGCCTAATCAAGAACACATTGAAGACATAGCAGGTCATCTCTCATGGCTAAGTTAATTTTTCATAAAGGTATAACTGATAGTGAAAGTTTAAAGCATAAAACAGTCAGTTAAACATTTAGTTTATTATTACTGGTTTCCTTGCTTCAGCATCGCAGTGAAAGAGGGTATTGTTCCTGTATAGTTAAATGAGTTGGTCTAGAGTTTGGGGGCTGGACAAATGTTTGTATGGCCTCCTTAATACAGCTTTTGTGACACTGTTGTTTGTGAATTGGTTAGAATAAACTGATTTTCTTCACACACATACACCAAAGAAAACAAAACAGAAACCCTAATGAATTGGTATGCTTGTCTCCGTGTATCTATGTGAGAACTTCTTTTTATTAATTATATGAAGTACCTGCATCATCCATAAATGGTTTATATTTATACTTTATAAATTATATATATATTCATAACTACATGTGATTGTGACTTAATTTATAGGAATTTTGAACCTTAAGATATTTTAAAACATTGACTAATACACCATGGATGATATGCAGGACCAAAAACAACAGAAGTCCTTAGATATTTTGTGACAATGCTGTGTACTGGTGCTACATTTCCCTCCACCACACCAGAACAAGAGAAATTGCTGGCACACTTCAAAAAAATAATTGAATGATATTGTCCATGTGACTTCATAAGAAATACACATATAACTATTTAAGCTATTAATGTCACTATAATATTTCTATTATTGTAATACAAAGTGACACTTTAAAAATACATAAAAGAATTATAAAAATATACTGAATTTCAATTTTCACAATTTTCTAGAACCAGTAGAAACGTTGTCCTATCTTCTTTTTAGTTTTCTCAGTTATATACACATATTTTTGACTGAATTTCTTTGACTACTCCTTCAAGCATCCATAATTAATCTCTCATGTTGTCTTGCTTCAGAAGAGTATCATCCTCTATGAACTTAGTTTTGTTTTTAATATCAGTTGGTTTTCTCTTATATTGATTAAACTGAACAGTGACTCCCAGAACAGCATGCTTATTAGTGATTTTATGTTCACTTTTCACTATCATATTAAACCTAATATTTCTAAGGAACTGAGGAAGTTTTCAAAACCAGATACTTTTCTCTTACTCCCAAGAAATTTTATAGGAATGATAGACATTTTGCCAGGGCCACATAAATTATAGTGGGTAGTTATTTAATTTTTTTTAATTAAGGAAAAGTTCATGAATTCAAAAGAATTGATTATAAATAAATCAATTCTAATTAAAAATACTTTAAAAGACCCAAACATTCATTTCACCAAACTGGGAAATAGAACATCTCTCATATTTTAAAAGTTTCAGGAATCACTCCAGGATACTTTTAACCCTCTTAGAGATAAACAGTATCTCTGATTTTTAATATATTGTCCCATTACTTATATATTTTCCACACAATATAGTATCATATTTGTCTGTGTTTGAATTTTAAATGTGTGAACCTTACTGAGCTTGGGCATGAGAGTGTATTAAATTAGTGCTTATCTAGCTACTTAACAAATTTGTGGGCTTTTTTTAATGGAAAACAACTCCTGAAACTTTAACATTGATTTAAATTGGCATCAGTGTTTAGATAAAATGTTCTCAATCATCCACATAAACATTTGCCAAAGTAGCCCTTTACAGTTGGTGGCATGGGACAAACAATATCCCCAGTCTGTAGTCTAATGACATCTTAAGTCTTGCAGAACTAAATTACTTGGAGTTACACTTAAAACCATAAGTAAAAAGTAAACTAATTTATGTATAAGTTGTAACCCAGATTGGGGCTGAGGGAAAATAAAAGTTAATGAGAAGTACTTGAACCCTGTTGGAATGAATTTGATTTTCTGTAATATAAATGAATTTAGTAAAATGAGTTAAATTATGTGACAATTATCTATCTTAACCTGAAAGTTTTTATGATCATAACCTTTATTCCAGTATTAAATTTAATTAATTACTTATTAAGTATGTTAATATTTTTAAGTACCCCTTACCTACTAGGTCCTGTGCTATGCACTTGGCAATCAAAGAGGAGCCTGAGCCAAAAAAGAGAGCTTAGCAAAGATCTTGCAGCACAGTATCAGAGAGAAATTAGTCAAGCAAATGTGTGAATAATTGTGGACATGGTGGTTCAGACAGTAAAGAATCTGCCTGCAATGCAGGAGACCTGGGTTTGATCCCTGGGTTGGAAAGGTCCTCTGGAGAAGGGAATGGCTACCCATTCCAGTAATCTTGCCTGGAAAATTCCATGGACAGAGGAGCCTGGTGGGCTACAGACCTCGGAGTCTCAAAGAATCATACATGACTGAATCACTAACACACAAACCATGATTGGTTCTAAACAAAATCTGGTTTTCTGACATAGTAATGGAGAGAAAACCATAATTTATCTCCCTTTACTGGTAACATAAAGTATAGAAAAGTACTGTTAGCCTCTGATTCTAAGTAGCAGTTTTTCTGTTACAGAAAAAAATAACAAAACTCCAAAACCAAACCTGAAACTAGCTATACAGTTTCAGTTATTTACTAAGCTTCAAAAGTCCAATTATAAGAACATTCAGTAACTAGCTAAATAATCCAAAAAAAGAGAGAGAAAGAAAGAAACCCCAACAGCTCTTGCATCCTGGTCAGATTATAAAACTTTTAATTAATTTTTTGCAATTATTTTATCACTCAATAATATTTGTATTCAGACCTTCACTATTAGTGAGTTTCACTAATAGTTCAGTTTTCAGATGGTGAACTTCCATCTAATAAATTTCTATTTATGTCTAAGCATTATATAGTGTGCAAAATCAAGTAGAAATCTGTAATTTGGAGATAATGATGATGAATAAATTCTATTTAGTAAGACAATACTAATTGCAGACTTGCTAAGTACAGCAGTTTCAGTCAGTTCAGTTCATAGTCATGTCCGACTCTTTGCATCCCCATGAACCACAGCATACCAGGCCTCCCTGTCCATCACTAACTCCCAGAGTTTATGCAAACTCATGTCCATTGAGTCAGTGATGCCTTCTATTTANAGTATCAGAGAGAAATTAGTCAAGCAAATGTGTGAATAATTGTGGACATGGTGGTTCAGACAGTAAAGAATCTGCCTGCAATGCAGGAGACCTGGGTTTGATCCCTGGGTTGGAAAGGTCCTCTGGAGAAGGGAATGGCTACCCATTCCAGTAATCTTGCCTGGAAAATTCCATGGACAGAGGAGCCTGGTGGGCTACAGACCTCGGAGTCTCAAAGAATCATACATGACTGAATCACTAACACACAAACCATGATTGGTTCTAAACAAAATCTGGTTTTCTGACATAGTAATGGAGAGAAAACCATAATTTATCTCCCTTTACTGGTAACATAAAGTATAGAAAAGTACTGTTAGCCTCTGATTCTAAGTAGCAGTTTTTCTGTTACAGAAAAAAATAACAAAACTCCAAAACCAAACCTGAAACTAGCTATACAGTTTCAGTTATTTACTAAGCTTCAAAAGTCCAATTATAAGAACATTCAGTAACTAGCTAAATAATCCAAAAAAAGAGAGAGAAAGAAAGAAACCCCAACAGCTCTTGCATCCTGGTCAGATTATAAAACTTTTAATTAATTTTTTGCAATTATTTTATCACTCAATAATATTTGTATTCAGACCTTCACTATTAGTGAGTTTCACTAATAGTTCAGTTTTCAGATGGTGAACTTCCATCTAATAAATTTCTATTTATGTCTAAGCATTATATAGTGTGCAAAATCAAGTAGAAATCTGTAATTTGGAGATAATGATGATGAATAAATTCTATTTAGTAAGACAATACTAATTGCAGACTTGCTAAGTACAGCAGTTTCAGTCAGTTCAGTTCATAGTCATGTCCGACTCTTTGCATCCCCATGAACCACAGCATACCAGGCCTCCCTGTCCATCACTAACTCCCAGAGTTTATGCAAACTCATGTCCATTGAGTCAGTGATGCCTTCTATTTAATCCTCTGTCGTCCCCTTCTCCTCCTGCCCTCAATCTTTCCCAGCATCAGGGTCTTTTCAAATGAGTCAGTTCTTCACATCAGGTGGCCAAAGTATTGGAGTTTCAGCTTCAACATCAGTCCTTCCAATGAACACCCGGGATTGCTCTCCTTTAGAATGGACTGGTTGTATCTCCTTGAGGTCTAAGGAACTCTCTAGTCTTCTCCAACACCACAGTTCAAAAGCATCAATTCTTTGTCACTCAGCTTTCTTTGTAGTCCAACTCTCACATCCATACATGACTACTGGAAAAGCCATAGCCTTGACTAGATGGACCTTTGTAGACAAAGTAATGTCTCTGCTTTTTAATATGCAGCATATTAAAAAGGTTGGTCATAACTTTCCTTCCAAGGAGTAAGTGTCTTTTAATTTCATGGCTGCAATCACCATCTGCAGTGATTTTGGAGTCCAAAAAAATAAAGTCAGCCACTGTTTCCACTGTTTCCCCCTCTATTTGCCATGAAATGATGGGACCAGATGCCATGATCGTAGTTTTCTGAATGTTGAGTTTTAAGCCAGTTTTTCCACTCTCTTCTTTCACTTTCATCAAGAGGCTTTTTAGTTCATCTTCGTTTTCTGCCATAAGGGTGATATCATCTGCCTATCTGAGGTCATTGATATTTCTTCTGGCAATCTTGATTCCAGCTTATGCTTCTTCCAGCCCAGCGTTTTATCATGATGTACTCTGCATATAAGTTAAATAAGCAGGGTGACAAAATACAGCCTTGACATACTCCTTTTCCTATTTGAAACCAGTGTGTTGTTCCATGTCCAGTTCTAACTGTTACTTCCTGACCTGCATACAAGTTTCTCAAGAGGCAGGTCAGGTGGTCTGGTATTCTGATCTCTTTCAGAATTTTCCACAGTTTATTGTGATTCACACAGTCAAAACCTTTGGCATAGTCAATAAAGCTGGACTATAATATTTACATAAACTAAAAGTATAGCTTATGGACATCTTATTATATGATCAATATTCCTGACATTACCTTTTCTTCTATTTTTCCCCCATTGTTTAAGAAAATTCTGTAAAAATTCACCTACAAAGTCCATCAGTTTTTAAATTACAGCATAATAATTTATACATGTACTATTTCCTTTTTATATTATAGTGATTACAAAATCACAATCAGATTGCCTTCCTACATATTCTAGTAATAATTGGTCAAATGGCTTGAGTATCAGGTTACCTTTCATCTACTTTCACAAGAATATATATATATATATGTATATATATATATATATATATATAACTCAATTTATTTTAGTATTCACTTATTAGATTCATGGTCAGTTCTCAATTTTCTCTGTTCTATAGCAGCAGAGTTTGTGATATCATTTGAACTCCTCAATTATTATATCAGTACCTGAAAGGTCCCAAAATTTCCTGGTTAAGTGACTTAATAAATCCTTACCTGTTTCATCTATATTGAATTGGGTTTCTTCCAGTTACCAACAAAATTTAGGGTATAGATTCCTATGGTTCATGTGTCAGACAATGTTGTGAAGGCTGTACATAACATAAATATTTGAAACATTCAGAAAGACACAAGAGAAACTCTCATTTTGTGTTTTCCAAATATATTTGACAAAAAAGTAATTACCTTTCTTTTTTTCCCAAAAAAGACTATATTTGTAAATTACAAGGCTAGTTTTAGACATTAAAATTAAATTAAATTAATTAATAAATTAAATTCAAAGATGCTTGCTCCTTGGAAGGAAAGTTATGACCAACCTAGACAGTGTATTAAAAAATAGAGACATTACTTTGCCGACAAAGGTCCGTCTAGTCAAAGCTATGGTTTTTTCCAATAGTCATGTATGGATGTGAGAGTCAGAATATAAAGAAAGCTGAGCACCGAAGAATGATGCTTTTGAACTGTGATGTTGGATAAGACTCTTGAGAGTCCCTTGGACTGCAAAGAGATCCAACCAGTCCATCGTAAAGGAAATCAGTCCTGAGTGTTCATTGGAAGGACTGATGTTGAAGCTGAAACTCCAATATTTTGGCCACCTGATGTGAAGAGCTGACTCATTTGAAAAGACCCTGATGCTGGGAAAGATTGAAGGTGGGAGGAGAAGAGGATGACAGAGGATGAGATGGTTGGATGGCATCGCCAACGTGATGAGTGTGAGTTTGAGTAGATTCCAAGAGTTGGTGATGGCTAGGGAAGCCTGGCATGCTGCAGTCGTTGGGGTTGCAAAGAGTTGGACATGACTGAGCGACTGAACTGAAATGAGTTTTCCTTTTTTTTTTTTCTTGAACTGAGTTTTCAGCATGACATTCTTTCATAAAATGACAGCTTTTAGTGGTGTTTTTAAATGTAGTCAGTGCAAAGAAAAAATTATGTAATGAATGTAAAAGAAAACATTACTTGGTTCTAATAGTTATTAATTGAGATAGGAATGGAATAAAAAGTGAGGTGCTCTATCTCATATATAAAATCATGGAAATATTTATTCTTAGGTGGCCCCTCATAGAACAAATTGATCATCTTTGTAGTAATCCAAAAGGATACTGATAAATGAGAGGCTGAAGAGATAATAGACTATCCAGATCTCCATTTAAAACTACTTGGGCAACCTACATGAACATAAGACTATAATAGGATTGAATTCAACATTATACTGTTCATGATATTTCTGTTCTGGAAAATTCAATGGTCAGAGAAGCCTAGCTTAAACGGCTACAGTCCATGGAGTCACAAAGAATCAGACAAAACTGAGCATGCACTCATGCACATCCACATTCATGAAGGATATTGGTGTATAATTTTCTTTTCTTGTAGTGTTTTAGTCTAGTTTTAATGATATCTTCATAATTTTTAGAAAATATTCCCTCTCTTGTTTTCTGAAACAGACTAGAGATCGAACTATTTCTTTCAATATTTTTAATTGTCCTGCTAAAATATGCTAGCACTTTGATTTTCAGAAAGTTTTAAATCATGAATTTAATTTTTGTGATAGGTATAAGATTATCCAGGTTTATTTCTGCTTGAGTAGGTTTTGGTAGTTTTCTCAAGGGATTGGTCCTTTCTGTCAAACTTTATGACAATTCTTTCTGTAGTATTCTCTTACTTTCTTTTTCATGTCTGTGTGGTTTGATATACTTTTTTAATACTGCTAGTAGACATTTGTATCTAATCCTGTTTTACCTGGATCATCTGTCTAAAAGTTTACCAGCATCCATGATCTATGTCTAAACTTAGTGTGTTTTTGTAGGTGGTGTATAGTAAGATCTTTATTTTTTGCTACAGTTCTCCAATTTCTGCTGTCTAATTGCTATACAGAGCCTTTATATTTAAAGTTATTATTGGAGCAATTAGATTAAAAATTTAGCATTTTTCTAGCTACTTTCTATATGTTCCATTTTTTCTATTATCCTTTCTGACTTCTCTGAAGTTAATTTACTATTATGATCAAACTTTATCTTCTGTTTTATCTTCTATTTATTACTGCCAGATTTTTTTTAAGTTAATATATATGCTAGGGTTATTGATAGACATCTTTAACTAATCAAAGTATACCATCAAATACTATTATCTAGATTCACAAGTAGTGTGAGCTTCTCACTACATTTTCAATCCCTTCCTCCTATCTTTTATGCTATTGTTGCTATACATTTTATTTTTCCTATAACACATAACAAACTGCTGTTTTGTTTAGATAGGGTTTTTTTTTAGATCAAATAAATAATACATTAAATTGAAGAAAGTAGGGAAACCACTAGACATTCAGGTATGACCTAAATCCAATCCCTAATGATTATACAGTGGAAGTGACAAATCAATTCAAGGGATTATCCTGATAGACAGAGTGCCTGAAAAACTATGGATGGAGGTTCATGATATTGTACAGGAGGCAATGATCAAGACCACTCCCAGTAAAAATAAATGCAAAAGGCAAAATGGTCATCTGAGGAGGCCTTACAAATAGCTGAGAAAAGACATGAAAGGCGAAGGAGAAAAGGAAAGATATACCCACTTGAATGCAGAGTTCCAAAGAATATCAAGGAGGGATAAGAAAACCTTCCTCAGTAATCAATGCAAAGAAATGGAAGAAAACAATAGAATAGGAAAGATTAGAGATCTCTTCAAGAAAAATAGAGATACCAAGGGAATATTTCATGCAAAGATGACACAATAAAGGACAGAAAGGGTATGGACCTACTAAAAGCAGAAGATACTAAGAAGAGGTGGCAAGAATACATGAAAGCACGATACAAAAAAGATCTTCACAACCCAGATAATCATGATGGTGAGATCACTCACCCACAGTCAGACATCCTGGAATGTGAAGTCAAGTGGGCCTTAGTGATACTTAGGAAGTATCATTATGAACAAAGGTAGTGGGGGTGATGGAATTCCAGTTGAGCTATTTCAAATCCTAAAAGATGATGCTGTGAAAGTGCTGCACTCAGTATGCCAGCATATTTGGAAAACTCAGCAGTGGCCACAGGACTGGAAAAGGTCAGTTCCCATTCCAATCCCAAAGAAAGGCAATGCCAAAGAATGATCAAATGACCACACAATTGCACTCATCTCACATACTAGCAAAGTAATGCACAAAATTCTCCAAGCCAGCCTTCAACAGTAAGTGAACTGTGAAATTCCAGATGTTCAAGCTGGTTTTAGAAAAGGCAGAGGAATCAGAAATCAGGTTTCCAACATCCACTGACTCATCGCAAAAGCAAGAGACTTCCAGAAAAATGTCTACTTCTGCTTTATTGACTATGCCAAAGCACCTGACTGTGTGGATCACAACAGACTGGAAAATTCTTAAAGAAATGAGAATACCAGACCACCTGACCTGTATCCTGAGAAATCTGTATGCAGGTCAAGAAGCAACAGTTAGAACTGAACATAGAACAACAGACTGGTTCCAAATAGGAAAAGGAGTACGTTAAGGCTATATATTGTCACCCTGCTTATTTAACTTATATGCAGAGAACATCATACAAAATGCGGGGCTGGATGGAGCACAGGCTGGAATCAAAATTACCAGGAGAAATATCACTAACCTCAGATATGTAGACAACACCATCCTTATGGCAGAAAGCAAAGAATAACTGAAGAACCTCTTCATGAAAGTGAAAGAGGGGAGTGAAAAATTGATTTAAAACTCAATATTCAGAAAACTAAGATCATGGCATACAGTCCCATCACTTCATGGCAAATAGATAGGGAAACAATGGAAACAGTGAGAGATTTTATTTTTGGGAGCTCCAAAATCACTGCAGATGTTGACTGAAGCCAAGTAATTAAAAGATGCTTGCTCCTTAGAAGAAATGCTATGACCAACCTAGACAGCATATTAAAAAGCAGAGACATTACTTTGCCAACAAAGGTCCATCTAGTCAAGGCTATGGNATTAGTGAGTGGCTATGGCTTCCTGGTTAAGTGGCCACATCCTGTGTTTCCCTTCAGGTGACTCTCCCTATAATTTTGGCCAGTGGGCTGCTCTGTATCCTTCGCTCTGAGGGAGGGGGGGAGAAATATATATATATATAATATTAAATATATTTATATAAAATATATAATGTATATATAATATATAAAAAAATATATACACATGTGTGTGTGTGTTTTACAATATGGTAAAATTTATAAACATATTGTGGGTAATCAAGCCATAAAATAGGTTACTAATAGAATTCACTGGGCTTCGCAGGTGGCTCAATGATAAAGAATCAGCCTGCAATGCAGGAGATGTGGGTTCTATCTCTGGGTCAGGAAGATCCCCTGAAGAAGAAAATGGCAACCCACTCCAGTATTTTTGCCTGGGGAATAGTATATTCAGAGGCATCTGGCAGGCTATATGCCATGGGGCCATAGAGTCAGACGTGACTTAGCGACTGAGCACACAATAGAATTCTCTAACCTCTTAATAGGACTGCTAAATCATTGCAGTTTGTCACTGAGCAGTCAGAGTTTTAGCAAACAAGTCATTACTTTGATAGGCACCCTTGGAAGGATGGGGCAAGATGTTCTCTGCTATCCCAATATAAAAGTGTGATTTTTGTTTTTCTGAGTTTTCTGCTGCTGTTATTGTGTGACTAAAATTTTTTGCTTTTTGCATTTTCCTACATTCNTCAGAGTTTTAGCAAACAAGTCATTACTTTGATAGGCACCCTTGGAAGGATGGGGCAAGATGTTCTCTGCTATCCCAATATAAAAGTGTGATTTTTGTTTTTCTGAGTTTTCTGCTGCTGTTATTGTGTGACTAAAATTTTTTGCTTTTTGCATTTTCCTACATTCTAACTAGAAGTTAAAGTCCAAATTCTTTTAAAAGAAGTGCACAGAGGACTCAGGCCAGATACTGTCAAGGCCGGGTACTGAATTTATTTTTTCTGATTCTTTGAAAACTGCTTTTTTTCCCAATCAATACCACTGATGAATGTATTATACATTATACTATGTATATTATACATTATACCATATATATTATTCATTATACACTGAATTATTTATTATCATAAATAAATTTATTTTATTATAAATAAAATAAAGCTAAACAACTTCACGAACCCCAGCCACATTCACAACTAAAGCAGCAATGTGATCAATGAGAGCTAAGCAAAGGTATCTCTGAGTGCTGTGTTTTTCAGAGTTTTATTTCTTACCTGTGTACATAGAATCTATCATATTAAAGGAGGACTCTAAACTGCCCTCAGTTATCTAAGAACTCATTGGCATGCTTACCTGTTTGTTATCTCAGCCTTGCAATGAATAATGTTGTCAGTCAAAAGAGACTGTTTTATAAATTGTCTCTTTAGACATTACTAATAAAAGGAGGAATTGTAGAAAACCAAGCTCTAGATATAAGATATCTTTATTATTTTCCTAAAAAAAGAAATCTTTTCAAATACCTGTCAAAAAGAGCATGTTGGTGTATCTTTGATATATAGGTCATCATATCTANTATGAAGTAATAGATTTTTAAGTATAGAAGAAGAAGAAGAAGAAGAAGTAGAGAAAAAGAAGAAGAACAAGGAGGTGAGAAGATGAAGAAGAAGGTGAGAAGAAGAAGAAGATGTGTATAAGAGACAGATATATAGGTCATCATATCTACTTGACAAATCAAGAAGGATGAACACAATACTCGATAGAAATGAATTATTTCAGCATTTCTCAGTTGGAACACAGTTTAGAATATGATATTAATGCTTCAGTTAATTGATCTTTCATTTTAAAGGACAAAATAAATGCACAACTGATTAATACAGCATTAGTGTTCTTAAAAGTGTTTAAACAATGGCTCTCATCCACTTAGTGAATTCGCTAAGATAAAATGGAGATATGTTCTATACTGAATGCACATAAAGAGGATTATATTTGATTGCAAGAGTGAAGTATAGTGTTTTAAAAATATATCTCTTTGTTTCTTACATTCTCAAATGAAAGAATAATTAGTTCTTTAAAATCATAATTTAGGTTAAATATGCTAGGGGTGAGGAATTATAAACAAAAAAACTAGGTATTATTATTTTTATTATTATCATTATTAAGTTGTTTTTACTTATTCTAACTTTTTTTCAAGAAGAAATAATTGATCACCCTGGAGAGTATTCTGAGGTTTACTGTTTTCGAAAGAAATTAAGCAGTCAGGTTATGGGTAGAACTGAATGATATTTTAAATCATTTATTAGTTTTTACTATGTATTTGTCACCTATTATAGGGTTTATATTATTATATTGTTTATGTAAAAGACATGATGTCAGTTAATTACTTTTGAAAGTGAGTAGGGTCCTGGTAAAGGAAAAAGTTGTTATGGTGATAGGGAAGTAGCATAGATAATAAGTAGTTTTGAAGACAGGTGTTGAGGAGGTCAGCATCAAAATGCTTTAAAATTGTGCTTTTTTACATAAAAAGGTAGATTGTTAGGGGAAATTGTCACCATGTAAAAGGAAAGATGATTTTAAAAAAGTTGGGTAAAGATAAAATAATTTCTCAAGCTTTTTTGAAAAGAAAGTTGTATCTGGCCTTTTTATAAATGGTATTTTAAACAAGAATTTGATTTCAAATCTGCCATCTTTTTTTAATGAAACAAATTACATGGAGAAAACATTATTTTGTGATATGGGGAATTATCATTAAAGTATTCTAGCTCTTTTGAAACAAATTAATCACTTATCACTTCTTTGAGAGGGATTTTGATGGGTTCTGACAGATTACAAAATAGTGGTCTCAAGACATTTCTGTTTCAATTAGGAGATCAGAGCTTAATATGATGAATTTATGAAACATCCTATAAGCTTCCCTGGTGGCTCTGATGGTAAAGAGTCTGCCTGCAATGCAGAAGACCCACATTCAATCTCTGGCTCAGGAAGATCCCTTGGAGAAGGGAATGGCAACCCACTTCAGTATTCTTGCCTGGAGAATTCCATAGACAGAGAAACGTGGCCATGGAGTCACAAATAGTAAGACATGACTAAGTGACTTTCATCATTCACATAGCTACTTACACTATTTCACAGGTGATAATATAAAAAACTACTGAGTGCACCTGTCTGAACAGAGAGTGCTATGGGTTCTGGACTAGACAGCAAGTACTTCATAGTATGAAGGAATAGATTTTTAAGTATAGATATTAGAAGTAAATTTTAAGTATAGATATTAGAAGAAAGAAAGGAGATTTTTCTGTTGTAGGGGACCCAGCAAGGGTATATAGCAATGTGTTTTGTATTTCTCAAAGCTCTTGATTGTAGCAAACAGAATTGAAAATCTGTAAACTATTAAATTTATTTGAAAGTTTAACACGATTATATAAATTTACTGTGGTTATCATTTGATTTTAAGTAAAGAAAATTTTTGTATATTCTCATTATCATACCTGATGCATGGTTTTATAAAAAACAATTAGGAGAGAGCTCAATTTAGAATACCAGTTTTCTTGTATTAAAAGAAATGTTATATTTATGTAGATGTAGGTACAGAGTTTGGCAGTAACCTTCAGTCTTTAATAAGTGAAATAGTGTAGAAAGTTTCATCCACTACTTTTTTCCATGACTGAATTTGTAAGATTTTAAACTCTTCTTTGTTCTTTCCTACTTACACTGATGTTCTAGAACTGCATAAAGGCCAAGGTTTGGAGTAATATCTAAACTAAGACAGGAAAATTTATTTAGCTATGAAGTCTACATACTAGGAGAACAAAAGAACATATTCAGATTGAGTTATGGACACAGTAGGTTTGAATTGTCTAATTAAAGGAAGAGTCTCTGCATTCACATTTCTTCTCTTTCACAATCCCTTGGATATCAGTATGTAATCTATATAATACAGAATTGGTTTTCTGATTTTTTTTTCCTTTTTTAAATTGAAAGTTGATTGAGATTGAGAAAAATACCTGTATAAGTCATATCAGTAAGGAGAAAATGAATTAATAATATTGCAGTTTTTCCAGTAGGACAAATTAAGTCATATTTTAATGCCAACCAAAGTTCCGGTTACTAGATTAGCCAGTAAAATGATAAAAGTTTAAAAAGGTGATAATATGCATTCCAATTTTAATATCCCAGAGCTCTGAGAATAATAATGAAAGAATGTTAGACCCAAAGTCATAACACTGAGTTTTTACGATGTCCTGGGTTTCCTTAGTTACTGAATGATTCTGAATTTGTTTTTTTATTTGCATAATTATGCACCTCATCATTTGATACATTCATACCAAATTTTTTTTCATACATTAGATGAGATAATATATGTAAAGTTAAAGGCTCCCAGACAGAAAGAAAGAAGCTTCTTTAAGACATTTGTGTAGAGAAGTGAATTACATCTCTTTTGAACGTCCCGATTATTAAAATTTGTTTTTCATTTCCAAAGTTGTTCTTATCACAGGCCTTCAACATTGGAATGATAGTATTTCATAGTGTTTATCTTTTTCTATTATTTTGTATGACTTTTTTATTCATTACATTGCTTTCCTCTCAGAATATTTATAAACTGAGCTACTGAAAAGTTCAGTAGAAGTAATACATCTATAACAATTTATTTTTATACTGCACTGATAGGAAGATGTGATTCCAACTTCCTGTATGAAAGATGATTATTTAGTACCTCAAACTTCTTCCATATTAATTATGAATGTACTCAGCAAATGAAATAAAGGTAGAAGTAATTTTTAAAAGTTTTAATCTGGGAATAGGCCAGAGAATGGGAAGAAATGAAATGAACTTGTGGTGCTTTAAATTGTAAGTTTTTCTGTGTTTTTATAAATATCTTTTCACCTGCATATACTACTTTGGCAAAAATAAAATGTAGAAATAATATGAAAAATGAAAAAAAAAATCCTTTCCTATTTCAGAAAATTGCACTATTGATCAGGTTGCATAAACCCAGCACTTGAATTATTATGATATGAATCAGGCATTAATTACAGGACACTTGGCATGTTTGGAGAGGAATGAAGACAATTGTGTTTATGGCATTTATTTACACAAGGACAAAAATTGTTGTGGAGCTTCACTTATCATTCTTATCTGTTTTTATCCTTAATCTACTCAGAAATAGTTTAAGGTGTAAGGAAGTATAGAGATATTTAACTCACTTCAACAAATCATTTATTTATCACCTACTATATGTGGTCTATTGTACTGTCCTGGGTATTAGAGATACAGAGATGAAAAGTCATGGTCCACAGCCCCTGGGAACTTAATAGAGAAAAATGCAAGGAACTGTGAAAGTTGCTATTTTTTTCATCTATATTTCATGTTACCTTCAGAATCCCACAGAAAATCTGAACTGCTGTGTGATGGAAAGAGAAGACCAAAGGGATACTGCGATAGATGAGATGGTTACTGAAATGGGAGAGCTGACATTAGGGGGATAAGTAATCCCTGGATAATGAGAAACTGACAAGCTATGTGAAGAACCAAGAGAAGACTGAGAACAGAACAGTTATTATTCCCCATTAATTAATACCTTTAAGATATCCAGGGGAAAAAATGAAGACCAGCACAGCTCATGGAGAATAAACCTAGAGAGGAATGAAAGGAAATCTGAGAGATAGGCAGGGTCCAGGATCTTTAGGACCATGGAGGCCTTGACAAGGACTTTTGATACTATTCTAGGGGATATGAAAAGACAGTGGGGAAGAAAGGGTTAAGGTTTAGTGTTAATTCGAAAGATGACACTAACTGTAGTAAGGGGTCTGACTGGTGAAGAATTTCAGTTGAAGGCATATTGCCATTAGCCGGCTATACTGGTTAGGACTAGTAGGCTCTACTGGTTAGGACAGTACATCCGATCTTGTGATAACAAACACCACCACTGTATCTGTGACTCATGGCAACAAAGGTTTATTTTTCACTCACACANGTGTTAATTCGAAAGATGACACTAACTGTAGTAAGGGGTCTGACTGGTGAAGAATTTCAGTTGAAGGCATATTGCCATTAGTCGGCTATACTGGTTAGGACTAGTAGGCTCTACTGGTTAGGACAGTACATCCGATCCTGTGATAACAAACACCACCACTGTATCTGTGACTCATGGCAACAAAGGTTTATTTTTCACTCACACAGCATTTCTATTGTGGGTTGTTGTGTACGAAGGTTTCTGTGTACAAAGACCTCATCCTTGGGCTGGGGTCCAGGCTGATGAAGCATACATTATCTGATACAATGTCAGTGACTGATTCAAAAAGGAAAAAGACAGGGTAAAGCATCATTGTCTCTTAAAACTTTTACTAGAGAGTGGCAAGTCTCACCTCTGCTCACATTTCATTTGCTCAAATAACCATATGATGATGAAACCTGCCTTCAATGGGGCCAGGTTGTATAATTCTCACCCAGGTTAGAGAAATGAATATTGATGAAAAACAGGAGACCATGTGATAGAAATAAATGAAAATATTCAAGATATATATTTGGAAGTTGAGCTGAGAGGACTTGATGATGAATACGAGAGTAGAAGGAAAGAGCTGAGCCAAGAATGAATCTTTTGGCTTGAATATCTGTGAAGATAATAATAGTTCCATTAACTCTGGTGGTGAAAAGCCAAGATTAGAGAATGAAGGAAATATGGGTTAGATTCCATCATGTCTGAAAGATAACTAAAAGGTCATTTTCTATCTATCTGTCTATTTATTTCTTCAGTTTTGATCTCTTCTCTGGCTCCACATTTAATATCTTACTTCAGAGTATCTTTAGAATATGATATTTAAGGCCATGAGACAGATTGAGATCAGTAAAAGGACAGTTCATATAGACAAGGAAAGAGGACTCAGGAAAAAATGCCTAAAGCATGCCCAATTTACAGAGCACAGGGAGAGCAACTAGAAAAGAAAATTGAATTGTAGCTATCAGCTTAAAAGGGTGAAAACCAAAAGAAAACCAGAGAACAGTGTTTCAAAAAGAAAGGTTAAGTCCAATGAGTGAAAATGCTACTGTAAGACCCAGAAAGATGAAAACAGAAAATAAACCGCTGCGTTTAGCAACACAGAAGGTGCTGGCAACCGTGACAAAAGCATTTTCAGTGCTTTGGAGGGAAGAGTTTGATCTAGATAATGTGGTTACACAAGACATTAGAAGACATGAACAAACCCACAGGTGATATTTACATCCTTGAGACTGGATCAACTCATCCATAATAAATATTTAGAGAGTGAAGGCAAATGGAGCAGAGTTTAGAAAGCTAAATGAAATGAGTGAAAGTTGCTCAGTCATGTCCGACTCTTTGCGACCCCATGGACATACAGTCCACGGAATTCTCCAGGCCAGAATACTGGAGTGGGTAACCGATCTTTTCTCCAGCAGATCTACCTGACCTGGAAATCAAACCGGGGTCTTCTGCATTGCAGGCTGAGCTACTAGGGAAGCCCCAGAAAGAAAGAGGATAATATTTAAGAGGAAGGAAGAGGGAGATAAGGAGACAACAGAATTAAGAACATTTAAATAATATACTATTAGAAACCGAAAGAGTAGAAAGTTTCAGGAGAAAGAATAAATGAAAGTGTTGTAAGTGAATCACAATCAGATAATCAGTGGAACTGACTATCAGTTTATATCAACTTAGTGACAATACTTGCAGTTGGGTGAGGCAGACCTCAACTTTGGCTGTGTTGGAGGGCAGAATTAGAACACTCTTAACACAAATAAACCAAGAAGAAGAAGCCAGCAAAGACTATCTTAATATTACAGGGAGCTAGAATATAGGGTAGAGTGACAGTGGGACTAGCATCAAATACCAACATAAGTTTCTTAAGTAAAAAAAAAAAAGAAAAAGTTCTGATCTGGGTAGCATTGTTAAAGATGGCAAACCATGAGTCAGTTTTCAAGGGACAGATAAGTTTGTAGACAAGATTAGCGTAAGCAAGCTGTTGGTTCAGAGTAACTTTTTATATACTGAATTTTTCTAAAATACTTTTTGTCCTCACATTCCTCAAAACTCACTCACCCCATGGTACTCCATCCCCTTCCTCCCTCTGCTCATCCCATAATGCATCTTTATCCTGCCTAAGATGAATTTTATACATCTGATAGTTCAGTGAATTCCATCTGAACTAAAGCATAGAATTACAGATGATTGGACTCTAATTGCAGATAGTAAATTGAGGCCATATTGCAAAAATCACTGAAGAAATAAACAGAAAAGTATTAATTTGAGGTACTGAGTATGTCATAGGTGAGTAGGAGGAAGATGTATTTGGCATCTCAGCAGAGACTTAAAAGTAGAGATACAAGTAGAAGGAATTAAATAAAAACTAGCCTTAATGAGAGAGAGTTAAAGGGCATTGATACAAATTAAACATGATCCAGAGAGATGATATGGGGTAGGAGGTGGGAGAAGGATTCAGGATTGGGAGCTCATATACACCCATGGCAGATTCATGTCAATGTATGGCAAAACCAATACAGTATTGTAAAGTAAAACAAAGTAAACATAAAATTTAAAAAAAAAGAAAAAAAATATTTCCCCAAATTTTCAAAAAGAAAAATAGTTCAAAAATAGAATAGGTGAAATTTGTCTGAAAATTTATAAATAATTAAATAAAATTTAATAAAATATAAAAAATTAAAAATTAAAATTAAAAAAATTGAATGAAATTTTCAATCAATTGCTATTGAATGTAAATATTAAGGGATAGACCCTGAGACATATATATGTTAGATTATATGTAGAAAATATATGAAGAAAGGAGAGTATCAGTATAGAAATCCAATGATTATAATGAAAAATTATTATACACTATGGTATAGTTTATAACCAATATAAAGTGTTTTAGAATTTAACAAGTAGAAAGATGAGAAAAGTGGCAGAAGTCGTCCTCATTGGTTAAAACTCTGAAATCTATTTGCTTTATTCAAATTCACCAAATAGTTACTTAATGGGAAATGAGTTATGAAGGTCCAATACAATAAAATGTAAATATTTTTTTATCTTGTAATCAAAATTGAATCTTAAATTTCAGAAGACATATCCTTTACTGGCAAGGAGTATTTTTCTGATTATAAAATATACTTTAAATAACACATCTGACAGTCCATTTTGTTACTTCTGTCCTCTCTGTTCTTTCTTGACCCCATGGACTATAGCCCACCAGGGCTACTTACCCTGCAGTTCTCTACTTACCCTGTACTTCTCCAATACATCTGACAGTCCATTTTGATACTTCTGTCCCCTCTTTGTTCTTTCTTGACCCCATGGACTGTAGCTCACCAGACTTCACTCACCCTGGAATTCTCCAGTCAAAAATACTGGAATGGAAGGGAATGGATTTCCATTCCCTTCTCCAGGAGATCTTCCCAACCCAGGGATCAAACCTGGGTCTCCTGCACTGCAGGCAGATTCTTTACCGTCTGAGCCACCAGGGAAGCCCTGATGCCATCAATACAATTCAACTCGGTTCTGACACTGTTAACCATGAGATAGCATCAGATTGCACAGATGAAGGGCTCTCTCCAACAAGACTTCCCTCCACTTCAGAGATCAGTTGGAAGCCCAGGTTGTCAGTCATGCTTCTGACCATGAGGCTACAGATTGGAGGTTCTCATGAGCGCCTGCCTGGGTTCGATTTGCCAAAGAGACTTATAGAACTCAGGGAAGACATCTACTCAGTAGATTACCAATTTATTGCAAAGGTTAGTAGAGGATAAGAATCAGCAGCCAGATGAAGAGACACAATGAGTGAGATTGCTAAAATGAGCTTTTGTCTTCATAGAGTTTGCAGCCCAGGACTATAGTATGTGAAGGGTTTTGGTTCCCCAACCTGAAAACTCTTTGAACCTGTCCTTTATTCATGGAGGCTTTTTTTGGAGTTTTATGGAGGCGTCATTCATTACATAGGGATGTTTGGTTAACTCATGGGTCACTGGTGATTGATTCAACCTCTACTCCCCACACTCTTACCCAGAAATCTGAGAGTAATTTTTTGGCAACTAGCTCCTTCCTTAAGTGCTTTCCAAAGCACCTAACCGTGTTAACTTAAACCCAGTTTCAGTGAAAGTGGCTTACTGTGAGTAACAAGACACCTGCTTTACTTCCATAGGTCTGAAGCATCAAGAGACCAAATATTGTAGCTAAAATTTCTCCCATTGCTCTTGTCGCTCAGAAAATTCAGGAACTTGGGGAGCTATGAGCTAGAAACTGTGGATGAAGACCAAATATATAGGAGATAATAATTTAAGTCATTTGAATGGCCAAAAGTTACAGTTCATATACATTACAATATCACAGTAACTACCTAATTACATTGAATTGAGTTTATTATAATAAATATATAATATATGTAAATATAGATAATATATTTATAACACACTTGATTAGACTCAGAATTTAGATGAAATTCTTGTCAAAGCTAAACTATATACAAGTGCTATTCAGACCCTGTTAAGTGTTTGATGCATACAACTTGCATTGTACTACTTTGGTATGGCCTGAAGTCTATGCTCATTTGATGCAACTAGAAAAAAGAAAACAGGTCAGCTGTACATAAGGCAACTTCTGCCCATTTGTTACAGCTCTTGTACTTTATCTAAAGTGGACTCTTAGCCCACATTACTTTTACATGCCTACAGTGCACAAATAGCTCAGAGGTATAAACCATGGCACCAGTAATTAAGCACATCTTGAAATATTACTTTAGTGAGGCCATGACTTGGGCAAATGGGTTCTAGTTTTCAAAGTGAATTTCAGTTCAGTTCAATTGGTCAGTCGTGTCTGACTCTTTGCAACCCCATGGACTGCAGCATGCCAGGCCTCCCTGTCCATTACCAACTTCTGGAGCTTACTCAAATTCATGTCCATCGAGTCAGTGATGCCATCAAACCATCACATCCTCTGTTGTCCCCTTCTCCTCCTGCCTTCAATCTTTCCCAACATCACGTCTTTTCCAATGAGTTGAATCTTCGCATAGGTGGCCAAAATATTGGAATTTCAGCTTCAGCGTCAGTCCTTCCAATGAATATTCAGGACTGATTTCCTTTAGGATGGACTGGTTGGATCTCCTTGCAGTCCAAGGGACTCTCAGGAGTCTTCTCCAACACTACAGTTCAAAAGCATCAATTCTTCAGTGCTCAGCTTTCTTTAGTGACTTTATTTCCATGTAATAAAGTGAATTTATTTCCATATAATACACTGCTATCATTTTATCTTCCAGTGTGTTGTCCAATGTTTCAATTGCTGCTATTTCAGTGAAAATAAGTACATTATCTTCACAAAAATTCTCATTTTCAAAGCAAGCAAACCTCACCCATCTAAAACCAATCCCTTCATTTACCAGAAGCTGCCAGAGAATAAAAATAAAAAAGGATGGAAAGGAGGATTTGATATTTTGACATCCTACTTTACTCAAGATTCAAGATGACTAAAGATCTGACAGGAAATAAAACAGTTTTGAGAAGTTGGATAAGGTGACAAAATTGAATCAGATGATAACATTCACAGAAAGTAGCAACTTCTGTGAATGACCATTTATCAAAGTGGATTGACTAAGTTTAGTGATCATGTCCAGAATATAAAACACTGAAATAGTAGCAAATACACAGAAAAATTCTTACAAAGAAATATGAGATAATTTTTGGAAATATTTAAATATATTATTTATTTCAGCATTTTGGGAAAGGGGTATCAGGAATAAACATCAGCACTTTCACTACTTAAAATTTCACTACTTATGTGTGTGTGTGTGTGTGTGTTTTTAACCAGAATCTGCACATCTTAGGAAAAAAGAATATATATATATATATGTGTGTGTGTGTGTGTGTGTGTGTGTGTGTGTGTATGGTTTTACAATTTTATCTGCAGCTGGTGGAAGTGTAGTCATCTGTTTAAAGTTTATGAAAGTATGTCTCCTGTCAGTTTCTTGTTGTATATGTCCTGTGTGTCTGACACTGGAGAAACACCCAGAAACACACATACAAGCACATATACACACACACAAATAGCAAAATATCAGTTAACTAGAATTTTTTATGTTTTTCCTCAATAAGAGATATCCAAGAAAAATAGTTTAAATTTTCTTTAGTNTACATCATGAGAAACGCTAGATGTGTATAAGAGACAGCACATATACACACACACATATAGCAAAATATCAGTTAACTAGAATTTTTTATGTTTTTCCTCAATAAGAGATATCCAAGAAAAATATTTTAAATTTTCTTTAGTAACTGAAATTTCTGTATCAGCAAAGGGTGATTTCTCTATACACTAACTTTTACAATTCTAGGAATGTAAATATGTAAATTGACTTGATTAAATGGAGCTGGTCATATTGTTTTACATCACCTCTTTTTTTCTTACAAGTCAGAGGAAAGAAGAATACAGTAAAATTTGCTATTTCCTATCCAAACCAAGCTAAGAATATCACGGCAGTTCTTCAAGAAATGTGTGCTTTACCCGGATCAAAATATTAATAAAGCAAAACATGGACAACAAAAAAATTATATAGAAGGGAAAATTGTTTCACAGAAAAACGTGGACTTGCAAAGATTTCTTGGCTCTTCAAAACCTGCTGTGATAGCACCCATTTTATTTTCTTGATATGCGTCTCCTTTTAATCAATAGAACTTGGATTGTTCATATTTTATTCTGAAACCACTTTCAGTCGACGATGATATAATGAAAACAGAAGGTAAGACTCCTTCTGAGTGTGTCTGCGTTACATAAAAACACCTCTGAAAGACTGAAAAGCTTCTCTAACCATCACAATAAAACGACAACATTGATGGAGTGAAAGGATGTGGTAGCAATTCAGGTTCTGGGAGACCTGCCTATGATCTCTTCAAATCACACTCAGATTACCTCTGCTGTTAGGTTGGACTCTGTTAGTAAGTAATCTTTATCAAGTTAGAAAGCATGCAGTGTAGTAGTTAAAGTCAAGGAGAACTTTGAAAATCATAAATCTATTTCAACATATAAGCAAAACTTAATAAAAAGAATATAAAGAATGTCAGGTGCTTCTTTACCTCAAAAAATCAAAATGTTGCCATCTTTGGGCATCTGAGATAGGGACATTCTGAGCTGCTCAGAGAGGAATAGCTCTGATCTCAGTCTGCAGTGCTGGAGAGTTTGACCTCTGGAAGAAAACACATGCTGCTTCTTGAGAGATTTTTGAGACACTGCATGAGACCTTCTGGGACTTTTAGAAGGATCTTGAAGAAATGTTTGAGTGTCCCTGAAAGACTGCAGAGATTGAAAAGTATCAAGGACTTTAACAAAAATCAACAGAAAGCAATTGAAACACTGACAATGGCAAAGAAAGATTTTTTTCAGTAATCCCATGAATGACACATTTCAAATCCCTCTTTGGCACCAGAGACCAGTTTAGTGAAAAGCAGTTTTGCCACGAACCGGGGTTGGGGGAAAGGCTTTACGGTGTTTCAGATGCATTACATTTGCTGTGAACTTTATTATTATTACATCAGCTTCACTTCAGGTCATCAGGCATTAGATCTCAGAGGTCGGGGACCCTGCATTAGAGGAATCTCTATGTTCAGACAGCCTACACATCCTTGATATTAATGGCAAGAGGCAGAGTCAACACAAAGCGTATATAGAAAGAGAACAAGCATATAAGTGACCTTCAGTTCCTAAGGTTCTGTTGACCTGAGTTTGAGCCCCAGATCATTTAGTGTTGCAGTCAACAAGTCAAGGAAAGACACTTGGCTCAGGGTTTACAAAAGACATGATAAATAAGTTGATGGCTTTTGTTGTCATGTTCTAAAGCTGATCAGCTTAGGGGCATTATTCATTATGAGTTTTTTGTGGTTTTTTTGGTTTTTTTTTCCCCCTAGCATTGAACTGTCTGTCCCTAGGTGAAGTCAGGATTCCAATTTTCATCTGTGTTTTGGCCAGGATGAAGTTAAGGAATTAAAGCAAAAAGAATGTGGGTTTACAACCCTGAGGCTTATTGTAGAACAGGAGACAAAGGACAATGGACAAGTCATGGCATTTAAAATACTAGCCGAAAAGGTAACAGAAGCTGTGTTCATGCATTTCAACAGGAAGGAGAAGAGAATGAGGATCAGAAAAAGGAGGAGGAGGAGAGGGAGAGAGGAAGAAGAAAAGAAGGAAGGAGGTAGGATTTATCTGTCAGAAGAAAAGAGCTGTAAGAACTGGTTATGTGGGGAGGGAATATGATTTCTTTATGAAAGACAATGCCAACTGGGAAGCAGGGCAAAGGTTTTTAGTCTCCATACCATTAATAAATTTATCCACTATGATTTCCTGATTAGGAAGTAGTATGACAAGTAAACAGAAGAGTCATAGGATAATAGCTTCTCGGTGTGAATTGGGAACTTAGAGGTCAACAAGTTTAATCTCCTGTTAGATGCTGTGTACCTATCAGAAAATAAGTAGAAGTTTAGTTATTGGAATGAAGAAAATTCTGTGATGTATTAATATCAACTTCTTAATGATTAAATTACAAAGTGATTCATGCCTTCCTTATGAAAGCCTCAAGTTGCATAAATTAAAAATATCGTGGTAAAGTGAGAAATATTTGACCAAGTTCTATGTCTGTCAAAATAATCAAGAACTCATTTGCTACTCATTAGGTCCACGTTTTTATGAATTATTTTTGTAGAAAATTCACATATCACAAATCCAACCTAACTAGTCATTCAGAGAAGCCCCTGCTCAACATAGCATATAAATTAAAGCTGCTTTGGAAAAGATACATTGCCCACTCGACTGGAGATGTGATTCTGCAATGTAGACTAATTATGGGAGACTACAGTGGCTGAACAATTCTTGCAGCAATGGCACAAAAGGTAAAACAGTCATTCTCGATATTAGAATATCATGGACAGGAATTTAAGTTCTGCTATCAGAATTTACACTTTACATAACACAATTGTGGACTTAATACCACTAAATATCTACTAAAATTTAGCTGAAAGAAACTAGGTTTGGGGAGAATCTTCTGAGTGCTACTTTATGCAACCATTCTGCTGCTGTTGTTTAATTGCTCAGTCATGTCCAACTCTTTGCAACTCTATGGACTGTAGCCCACCAGGCCCCTCTGTTCATGGGATTTCCCAGGTAAGAGTACTAGAGTGAGTAGCCATTTCTTTCCCCAGGGGATCTTCCTGGACCAGGAATTGAACCCATGTCTCCTGCATTGGCAGGCAGATTGTTTACCTTTGAGCCACCAGGGAAGCCTGAACCATTCTGCTAGATTCTTACTTATGACCACTAGGTTGGCCAAACACACAAGGGCGGGTGCTGGATGTCAGCTTTGTTTTGATTAGCCCCAACTTGCCACACCACATCCCCATTAGACTCTAGCCAAACAACCACACAATGACTCACATGATATGTTACATACACTGAGTTGATTTTACCGATTGTGTTTTGGCATAAGGACATGGAAGACTATATTAAAAGTTAGAATCTTGCTGCTAGAATTATGGTGGAAAAGCTACTTTAGTTGAAAGTATTTTCTTTATGAAGATTCTTGGGAGAAGTTTCTTTATCATCTTAGTATCATCAACACATATCTTTTCCAGTTGATTCCAACTCTTCTCTCTCTTGAACACTGCAATAAATATATAACTGATTATCTTTGTCTTTTAGTATTGGATTAAAGAAAGTGTACAGTTTATTAAGGTTCCATTGCTAGCAACTAAAAAATTGTCATGGTACACATTTTGTATTAGCCTTAATTCTGATTCTGTGTGATATTTCAGCCTGTGTTTGTTCTCTGTGTCTTTTTTGTTTACTCCAAATGTTGGAAATTTTTGCTTCATTTTATCTATATTTTATTTACATTAAGCACTTTTGTCAATCTATTTTCATCAAGATTTTTCAGCTAAAATGAGAGATGGAAAGCTGGAAACTTTTCCAAAAGCAAATTTTTGATTTTTCAGGATAGAGGTTGGGCATAATGCAACTTCCAGTATATCAAATATACATTTCATTAGGAAAACTTATTCACTTGAGAGCTTTCCATTCTTTCATAAAGAAGTTAGATACTTAAAGAACTTTAAGCAACAAAGCACTTTGGAAACCTTTTACTCAGTATAATAAATTAGAAGTAAATCTGTAGTTTTCTACACCATACACAAAAATAAGCACAAAATAAATAAAAGACTTAAATATAAGACCTGGAACCAATAAATTATGAGAAGAAAACACAAGCAGTATGCTCTTGGACACTGTACTTAGTGATAATTTTTTGGATATATCTCCTCAAGCAAGGGAAACAAAAGAAAAAATAAGTGAGACTTCATCAAACTAAAATCTTTTGCACACTAAAAGAAACCATCAATAAAATGAGGAGAGCTACTGAATGGAGAAGATATTTGCAAATGCTCTTTCATAAGTTGTTTCCCAGGGGAGTAAGTCCACCATTCTAACACCATTCTGTATATTATATATGTCATTGAACAGTTAAATATAAGATGGCAGAAAGTGAAAGACAAGTTTCTCACTACTGGAGTGGGAGGTTACAGCTCAGTTCAGTTCAGTCGTTTAGTCATGGCCGACTCTTTGTGACTCATGTGGACTGCAGCATGCCAGGCTTCTGTGTCCATCACCAACTCCTGGAGCCTACTCAAATTCATGTCCATCATTTTGGTGATGCCATCCAACCATCTCATCCTCTGTCATCACCTTCTCCTCCCACCTTCAATCTTTCCCAGCATTAGGATCTTTTCCAATGAGTCAGTTCTTTACATCAGGTGGCCAAAGTATTGGAGTTTCAGCTTCAGCATCAGTCCTTCCAATGAATATTCAGGACTGATTTCATTTAGGATGGACTGGTTGAATCTCCTTGCAGCTCAAGGGACTCTCAAGAGTCTTCTCCAACGCCACAGTTCAAAAGCGTCAATTCTTCAGCACTCAGCTCACATGCATACATGACTACTGGAAAAACCATAGCTTTGACTAGATGGACCTTTGTTGGTAAAGTGATGTCTCTGCTCTTTAATATTTCTGTCTAGGTTGGTCATAACTTTTCTTCCAAAGAGCAAGCATCTTTTAATTATTGAACAGTTAAATATAAAATGGCAGCAGATGGAAGGCAATTTCCTCACTAACGGAGGGGGAGATTACAGATAAAGGGAATGACTCATGTGATAATGAATTAGAGCTGGAAACATCAATATAAACTCAGGTTCTGCTTAATAAAGATACATATGTTACATATAGAAAAGTGTATGCATATATATGTATTAATATATACCCAAATAGTTGCTACTCTTATCAGCTGAAAGGGTCTGGAAGTAAAAATATCCTAGTAGCAGTGAACATACTTAGAATGCAGATTGTGGCTAATAGTGTTCTCCAAGAAAAAGGGGATCAATGTTGTTTGGAGAATCTTCAGGGCCAGAAAATGAGGAATTATTAAAAAAAATGTCAGAGGGACACAAGAACCAGCTGAAAGAGCTCCTAGTAGCCAAAGATAGAACAATTTCAGCCACAAAACAAAGCAGTATTGATTTATAACCCAAATTATATAATAAATATCTATGAGTTCATGCTGATATATATATATATATATATATTTTATTTTTTTTTTAAAAAAGATTGAATAAGTCTATGGGGAGAAGAGGCAACTCTAAGGAGAATTCCAGATACTTTATGTACATATTCTGACTTCAAGAAACATAACCCCCCACTTGTTAGTGTGGTTTGCACATGGAGACTTCCCTTCAAAGAAGGCATACATGCTCAGTTACTCAGTCATGTCAAACTCTTTGCAGCCCCATAGACTCCAGCCCACCAAGCTCCTCTGTCAATAGAATTCTTCAGGCAGGAATACTGAAGCTGGTTGCTGTTTCCTACTCCAGGAGATTTTTCCAATCCAGGGATTGAAACCATATCTCTTGTGTCTCCTACACTGGCAGGCAAAGTCTTTACCACTGAGCCACCTGGGAAGCCCTACAACAGGGAAAGGGAAAACAAAGTAACTTTATAGCAAAGAAACATGACAGCCACTCCTTCAGACAGATACCAAAGTTAACCTCAAGAGTGGTGGGTCCTGTTGACGTACATACTCTTGATATGATGTGATGAAAACGGCACTTTACTTCTGTAATTTTCCTCCCAAGAAAATGTAACCTAAGTTTAATAATAAGTCCAACAAATTCCAATTAAGGAACTTTCTACAATGTACTTGACAGTACTCCTCAAAACTGCTAAGATCATCAAAAAAGGGTGAGTCTGAGAAACTGACTCACAGCTAAGAAAAGCCTGAGGACACATGGCAACCAAATGTAATATGGTATCCTGGAATGCCTACTCCTTGGAAGAAAAGTTATGACCAACCTAGATAGTATATTCAAAAGCAGAGACATTACTTTGCCGACTAAGGTCTGTCTAGTTAAGGCTATGGTTTTCCCTGTGGTCATGTATGGATGTGAGAGTTGGACTGTGAAGAAGGCTGAGTGCCGAAGAATTGATGCTTTTGAACTGTGGTGTTGGAGAAGACTCTTGAGAGTCCCTTGTACTGCAAGGAGGTACAACCAGTCCATTCTGAAGATCAACCCTGGGATTTCTTTGGAAGGAATGATACTAAAGCTGAAACTCCAGTATTTGGCCACCTCATGCGAAGAGTTGACTCATTGGAAAAGACTCTGATGCTGGGAGGGATTGGGGGCAGGAGGAGAAGGGGACGACAGAGGATGAGATGGCTGTATGTCATCACTGACTCGATGGACTTGAGTCTGAAGGAACTCCAAGAGATAGTGATGGACAGGGAGGCCTGGTGTGCTGCGATTCATGGGGTTGCAAAGAGTCAGACAAGACTGAGTGACTGAACTGAGCTGAACTGAACTGAATCTTAATCTTCTGAAAGTGAAGCTGCTGTATGGGAAATGCATATAGTACTTTGCCTGATCCTAATACGCAACTATTTAAGCTTTTGCAACTTTCAATTTAAAAAAAGGAAAAAAGAAAAAATAAACCAAACAAAACACCCAGAAGCATATAAGAGAACCAAGGAAAATACTCTGGGATTATTCTCATATTGTATGGAAGAGTGAACTTAAGAAAATTATTTAAAATTCTCTCCCTTTTGTTTCTTTTGTTTGTTTGTTTGTTTGCTTGTTTTGCATTTCTTGCCACAATTAGGCAGAGACACATTTCTGACTTGTAAGAGTAAAAGACCGATCAGGGCTGGAGCTACAGAGCCAGGACGAGAACATGGGAAAGTAAGAGGGACAGTGTACCTAGTTCTTTAAATTCATTCCGGCCAGAGCTTATCCCTCAGGTACTCTGTGTGTTCAGTGACTCCCTTATCCCTGACATCACTGTGTTCCAAATGTAAATATTATAGGTCCGTTGACTCATGACTCAGATAATCATGATGATGTAGTCACTAAACTAGAGCTAGATATCTTGGAGTGTGAAGTCAAGTGGGCCTTAGAAAGCATCACTACGAACAAAATTAGTGGAGGTAATGGAATTCCAGTTGAGCTGTTTTAAATCCTGAAAGATGATGCTGTGAAAGTGCTGCACTAAATATGCAAGCAAATTTGGAGAACTCAGCAGTGGCCACAGGACTGGAAAAGGTCAGTTTTCATTCCAATTCCAAAGAAAGGCAATGCCAAAGAATGCTCAAACTACCACACAATTGCACTCATCTCACATGCTAGTAAAGTCACGCTCAAAATTCTCCAAGCCAGGCTTCAGCAATACGTGAATTGTGAACTCCCTGATGTTCAAGCTGGTTTTAGAAAAGGCAGAGGAACCAGAGATCAAATTGCCAACATCTGCTGGATCATGGAAAAAGCAAGAGAGTTCCAGAAAAACATCTATTTCTGCTTTATTGACTATGCCAAAGCCTTTTTGACTGTGTGGATCACAATAAACTGAGGAAAATTCTGAAAGAGATGGGAATACCAGATGACCTAACTTGCCTCTTGAGATATCTGTATGCAGGTCAGGAAGCAATAGTTAGAACTGGACATGGAGCAACAGACTGGTTCCAAATAGGAAAGGAGTACATCAAGGCTGTATATTGTCACACTGCTTATTTAACTTCTATGCAGAGTACATCATGAGGAACACTGGACTGGAAGAATCACAAGCTGGAATCAAGATTGCCAGGAGAAATATCAATAACCTCAGATATGCAGATAATACCAGCCTTATGGCAGAAAGTGAAGAGGAGCTAAAAAGCCTCTTGATGAAAGTGAAAGAGGAGAGTGAAAAAGTTCTCTTAAAGCTCAACATTCAGAAGACTAAGATCATGGCATCTGGTCCCATCACTTCATGGGAAATAGATGGGGAAACAGTGAAAACAGTGTCAGACTTTATTTTGAGGGGCTCCAAAATCACTGCAGATGGTGACTGCAGCCATGAAATTAAAAGACACTTACTCCTTGGAAGAAAAGTTATGACCAACCTAGACATATTCAAAAGCAGAGACATTACTTTGTGATTAAGGTCCATCATGTCAAGGCTATGGTTTTTCCAGCGGTCATGTATGGATGTGAGAGTTGGACTGTGAAGAAGGCTGAGCGCCGAAGAATTGATGCTTTTGAACTGTGGTGTTGGAGAAGACTCTTGAGAGTCCCTTGGACTGCAAGGAGATCCAACCAGTCCATTCTGAAGGAGATCAGCCCTGGGATTTCTTTGGAAGGAATGATGCTAAAGTTGAAACTCCAGTACTTTGGCCACCTCATGTGAAGAGTTGACTCATTGGAAAAGACTTTGATGCTGGGAGGGATTGAGGGGAGGGGAAGAGGACGACAGAGGAGGAAGTGGCCGGATGGCATCACTCGATGGACGTGCGTCTGAGTGAACTCCGGGAGATGGTGATGGACAGGGAGGCCTGGCATGCTGTGATTCATGGGGTCGCAAAGAGTCAGACACGACTGAGTGACTGAACTGAACTGACTCTTGAAAGTCCCTTGGACTGCAAGGAGATCCAATAGTCAATCCTAAAGGAAATCAGTCCTGAATATTCATTGGAAGGACTGATGCTGAAGCTGAAACTGCAGTACTTTGGCCACCTGATGCAAAGAACTGATTCCTTGGAAAAGACCCTGATTCTGGGAAAGATTAAGGTGGGAGGAGAAAGGGATGACAGAGTATGAAATGGTTCAGTGGCTTCACCAACTTGATGGACATGAGTTTGAGTAAGCTCTGGGAGTTGGTGATGGACATGGAAGCCTGATGTGCTGCAGTCCATGGGGTCTAAAAGAGTCAGACATGACTGAGTTTCTGACCTGACTATGAAGATAACAAAAAGTCCTCAGGCACAGAGTTCCAGGAATTACGAAGCAGCATTGAGGTATTAGATTTAAGTAAGTATAAAACTTTAATTCTCCAAGACAACTCACATTCAAGAAGAAAGAGAAGTGATTTATGACTTTCAACTTTAGGCAGAATGAGAAGTTAAAAATATTTTTAAGAGCCTTTGAAAGTGTGACACCTTTGACTCTATACATTTTATTTCATTGTTTGAATCCAGAGATGGCTTGTTTTTGTGATATTTTCTTAGAAAACTGAGTATCATAAATAAGCAATCAGATGAGACACTAAATTAGTCTATATATTTAAAAGCTTCATACAGGTGACTATAGAGCTTATAAATGTGTACATCTTATTATAACACCTGCTTTTTAAGATAAATAGAATTAGGTTATCACAACTGGTATCTAAAAGTTATTAGCTTAATAATTTTTAGAAATCTTTAAATAGAGTATAATATAGCAAAGGGAGTATTTTTTCAAACCAGTGACCCTTCTAGTTTAGTGGGAGATTCACTGGGTCTTTAAATGCAACCTATGAGAGTGTGTTTGGCCAAGTAAAAAACCACTAATTACCTGTAAACTCACAATGATCTTTAAACTTTCAAAGTAAATGGTTCTCAGGGGGGCATTTGCCCTTCTAGCTCCAGATGTTCTAAAAATTGTAACAAACTGCAAGTCATCAGGTATCTCCTCTGAGAAGTTTGTTAAATTTGGATTATCAGTTTAGGATAAATCTCATTAGGAATGTCTTCATTCCTCTCTACTAGGTACTAATTATATTCAGTCAGTTATAAAATATCTCAAAAAATAAGACATTTTCTTTCTCCTCAATGCATTAGATTGATTTTTTTTCTGCCCANGATTATCAGTTTAGGATAAATCTCATTAGGAATGTCTTCATTCCTCTCTACTAGGTACTAATTATATTCAGTCAGTTATAAAATATCTCAAAAAATAAGACATTTTCTTTCTCCTCAATGCATTAGATTGATTTTTTTTCTGCCCAATAATATTAAAACCCATTATTCATTACCACCCAGTGTCCAGCTCTCAATAAATATTTTATAAATTAATCAAGGGCTGCAAAAATAAATATTTTGTTAACCCCAGCTCAAAATATCTTAATCCAAATTCAGCAATTGAACAATAAAATAGTTATGAAGCATCTGCTACTTGCCAGCAACTGTGCTACATTCTAAGAACACAGAATTGAATAAGAATTAAAGGAATGGCTGCCCACTCCAGCATTCTTGCCTGGAGAATTCCATGGACAGAGGAGCCTGGCGGGCTACAGTCCATGGAGTCACAAAGAGCTGGACAAGACTGACCAACTAACTCTATACTTTTTTAACCAATTTCAGAAAATAGACTGCTTTTCATAAGAAATTCATAATATTTCATAATGGCTAATAGCTTATTGCAAATGAATATCTCATATGCCTAATTTCAATGGAAGCTCAATTTATTTCTACTTACCTCAGAAATGGACAATTGAGAAAATATTAAAACTGCTTATAAGGAGTTTGATTAATCTATTGCCAATGCCAGTGTAATGTGCTGATTAAAATGAAGCCTCTGAGGAAATTCCTTGACAGTCCAGTGGTTAAGACTCCTCACTTTCAATGACCAAGGCTCAAGTTGGATCCCTGGTCAGGGAACTGAGATCCCACAAGCAACATGGCGACCCAGTCAAAAGAAAAAAAAAAAAAAAAGATAAACATCTGAGTTCCAATTCTGACTTCTTTGCTAGCTGTGTGGTTTTGGTATTTGTAAACTGCAATTTCCTAACTTGTAAGTTGGGGAAATACTGATAGTGTCTCATAGAGTCATTGTAACAATGAAACTGGATCTTCTAAATCTGAAACAGATTAAACACTTAGTAAAAGATACTAATACTAGATTCAGTGGTGGAGCCAGCTTTATAAGACAAGATGGAGACTCAAAAGTGGTGATTTCTTTGCAGGTAGATAAAACCAGTTTGAGACTGTGTTTGTGGAGCAATTTACATAAGACTGAGAAAAATGTCTTGGGTCTTTGTGTGTATCAAAGAATGCGGACAAAATGGATGCATCTTGTGGGAATCTAAAGTGCCACCACACTTTTGATTGTTGTCACCATTAGTATTTATTACTTTTTGTTACCACTTCAGGAGGAGTAAGGAAAATATGTCACATTTTCCAATTGCTTAATATTGTGAAAAGAGAACTGATGATTGAACATAAAAATGACTCCATTCACACTGTGGATTTAAATGAAAATTTGAAATTTCACCTAAATTCAAGGCATATGAGAAGCCTCAGTAGGAAATCTCACTGCTAGCATTCATTCATTCATTCATTCACATGCCCAAGTATTCATTTACATATGGTGAAAGTTGCTCGGTCCTGTCTGACTCTTTGTGACCTCATAGACTATATAGTCCATGGAATTCTCCAGCCAGAAGAGTGGAGTGAGTAGCTGTTCCCTTCTCCAAGGGATCTTCCCAACCCAGAGATCAAACCCAGGTCTCCCACATTGCAGGTGGATTCTTGAAAAGCTGAACCACCAGGGAAGCCCCCATTTACATATAAAAGAGTAATAATGTCCATGAGGAACTTTTTTGAGAAACACATATTTTTATCTCACACTAGCTTCCCTGGTGGCTCAGAGGTTAAAGCATCTGCCTGGAATTCTGGAGACCCCCGTTCTATCCCTGGGTCTGGAAGATCCCCTGGAGAAGGAAATGGCAACCCATTCCAGTACTCTTGCCTGGAGAATCCCATGGAGGGAGGAGCCTTGTAGGCTACTGTCCATGGGGTCGCAAAGAGTCGGACACAACTGAGTGACTTCACTTCACTTCAGTGCCACTACAGTGGTCAAATTAAAACTGAATTTTGCAAAATGAGGTTTCAAAAAGGTTCTTTTTAAAGCTCCTGCAGAGACAAGAAAGAGTCAGGTTGCTAAGTAAGTTATTTCCTGAAAAATGGAAAAAGATAATGCTAAGTCTATGTCAGTCAGCAGGTAATTCCATCAATGACCTTGTGTGATTACATGCAGTGTGGAGCAGTAACAGTATAGAATTTTAAATTAAACATAGAAAATCAACCTATTATTTTCCTGAGTATTTCTGGAATACTTCATAATTAAATTTAAATGATGAGGAGATGGGAAGGACAAAACCAATGAGAAATCACAAATTGCAATTTAAAATTATTAACTGCATTACAGGCTTAAATGTGGTCCACGCTACGTGCCCTGTAGCATAGGGAAGACTTTCATGAAGTCACTTCACTGCAACAGTATCTCCTGTTTTCACTCTATAATTGTTTAATCATTTTGCCAGTGTCTAAAATATATACATTCATTTAATTTTAATGTGTCAATGGTGCCTTGTCATTCATTTCTGAGCCCTATCGACTTAGAAGGTACTCAGAAGCTAAAAGCTGAGAGTTATGCTTTAATCAGCAGAAATGTTTAGGACTTTAAGACTGGGAGGCAATGTCTCAAGTAATCCTGTGAGAACTTCTCTGAGGAGGCAAGAGGGGGAACCAGCTTATACAGAAGTTTTGCAACAAAGGGAAGGTAGTCTGAATGTTTTTGGTAAATTAAAAAAAAAAAAAAAAGCTGGTAAAGAATCTGCCTGCAGTGTGGGAGACCCAGATTAGATCTCTGGGTTGAGAGGATCCCCTGGAGAAAGGAACAGCTACCCACTCCAGTGTTCTAGTCTGGAGAATTCCATGGACTCTATAGTCCATGGGGTTGCAAAGAGTCAGATACGACTGAGCAACTTTCACTCACTCAAATATCCCAAGTTAAGAAATTTAGGGCTTTTCTATGTATGAGAAGATGCAAGAGTGTGAGCTCTCAGAAATCATTCCTTTCATATGCATCTCAGCTATCTGGGGCCAATATCCTGTTTTCCAGGGCTCACCATACAAGGTAGTTGTAGTCTGATGGCTGCTGGATGGCAAGTATAGTTCTCCTCCCTGAGTTCCCTTAGGGTCCACTGGCTCACAGTGGAGGGCTGCAATGGTTGAGGACTGCGACATCCTTGTTTCCAGATAGGGCAGGAAATACTCCATTTCTCAGCTCTATCTCTTAAGCAGTGAAATTACTAAGACTCACCAGCTTAGCCACCAACCACTAGTGTACCCTGTGTTTCCCAACCATTCTAAACTTAGTGTACTCTTCTGGGAACCCATTTGCATTATGGGTCTCTGCTCTGAAATGACAAGATCTTTGCACAGCCAGAGCAGCATCTGTAAACCTCTGCATTCTCCTGTGACTGTTTGCCCCCATTGCCAGTGCACCTTGTTAGTGCTATGCTTGAATCCACACCATTAGAGCAGCAGCCCAGCTGCTGTCACTCTCAGTTATCTAGGGCTCCTGCTAAGACAGACCAACTCTGAGAAAATGTCTCTGCCCCCCATTTTATCACCCAGAGACAGAACCTTGAAAGCACACAACCAATTATTTGAAGTCTCCCCAAGTCACATAGGATAAAAACAACTGCCCTTCCAAACTCAGAAAAAGAGATGAACTAAGGCAGATAGAACAGGCCAGTACTAGATCAAAACCTATCTTCAGATGGGAAGGGCCAATTAAGATGACTGCCAGAAGGGAATGCAAGATACCAAAGAAGCAACTGTTTTCAATATTTCTTTTTTTTTCTTAATTTGAGAGAATTATAAGTAAAAAAATTCATGATAGTCCACAATTCAATAAGTTTTTTAAAACTAATTTTAAATGTATATCCCCTATATCATTTCAGGCAATAAGACAAGAGATTATGTTCAAGTGTGCACAATGAATTAAAGTGTGATAAAATTTTCTTTAAATTAGCAAATAACAGATGGAAATATCTTCCGTGATTTTGCATACACTTTTCATTATAAGAGGTTTTCACTCTTTGAGGCTAGTTTTTTATGATAAATAAGTTTGGGGATTAAAGGTAATTCAAATGTTTAAAATTTGGGTAGGGAAGGAATTCAACTTTTGACTCTAACTTTACCTAACTTGTCTGCAGTTCAGAATCATTGGGGAACTTTAAAAATTATGTTGTGGTGGTATGAGTCAAAACACTAACAATTAAATTATCACTCATCATAAATTGTAAGATGAACCCCCATTCAGAGAGATCATACATGGAAAAATAGTGAGGTGTAGAACTGGTAACGACTGTAAAATTGGCTGTGCATGTTATCAGCCAGAGGTAATGATCTAATTAAACTTTCCCTAGCATCGGTGAAATAGGTAAGGGAATAGAGTTCATAAAGCAAAAATACTTGTGAAGAATTTTATTTGTCTCTCAATTGTGAAGTTCTAAAGGAACACACTGATGGCTGGCTAAATTTCAAGGGATTTTTATGACACTAATTGGAGAAATAACAATCGTATCAACAATATGATTATGATTACTTCTCTGATTTTTCTTTTGAGATGTTAATAAATGATATTTTCTTTTAAAAACAAACATGAATGATTCAAATTCTAAAGACTAATATATTCCTACATATTGTGGGGCAGTTCTTACAGCCACATAAAGTATATGGGACCAGAATGTCAAGGATTTACATAATGTATTACATTATGATCCATTTCTGTNCCTATTATTTTCCTGAGTATTTCTGGAATACTTCATAATTAAATTTAAATGATGAGGAGATGGGAAGGACAAAACCAATGAGAAATCACAAATTGCAATTTAAAATTATTAACTGCATTACAGGCTTAAATGTGGTCCACGCTACGTGCCCTGTAGCATAGGGAAGACTTTCATGAAGTCACTTCACTGCAACAGTATCTCCTGTTTTCACTCTATAATTGTTTAATCATTTTGCCAGTGTCTAAAATATATACATTCATTTAATTTTAATGTGTCAATGGTGCCTTGTCATTCATTTCTGAGCCCTATCGACTTAGAAGGTACTCAGAAGCTAAAAGCTGAGAGTTATGCTTTAATCAGCAGAAATGTTTAGGACTTTAAGACTGGGAGGCAATGTCTCAAGTAATCCTGTGAGAACTTCTCTGAGGAGGCAAGAGGGGGAACCAGGTTATACAGAAGTTTTGCAACAAAGGGAAGGTAGTCTGAATGTTTTTGGTAAATTAAAAAAAAAAAAAAAAGCTGTTAAAGAATCTGCCTGCAGTGTGGGAGACCCAGATTAGATCTCTGGGTTGAGAGGATCCCCTGGAGAAAGGAACAGCTACCCACTCCAGTGTTCTAGTCTGGAGAATTCCATGGACTCTATAGTCCATGGGGTTGCAAAGAGTCAGATACGACTGAGCAACTTTCACTCACTCAAATATCCCAAGTTAAGAAATTTAGGGCTTTTCTATGTATGAGAAGATGCAAGAGTGTGAGCTCTCAGAAATCATTCCTTTCATATGCATCTCAGCTATCTGGGGCCAATATCCTGTTTTCCAGGGCTCACCATACAAGGTAGTTGTAGTCTGATGGCTGCTGGATGGCAAGTATAGTTCTCCTCCCTGAGTTCCCTTAGGGTCCACTGGCTCACAGTGGAGGGCTGCAATGGTTGAGGACTGCGACATCCTTGTTTCCAGATAGGGCAGGAAATACTCCATTTCTCAGCTCTATCTCTTAAGCAGTGAAATTACTAAGACTCACCAGCTTAGCCACCAACCACTAGTGTACCCTGTGTTTCCCAACCATTCTAAACTTAGTGTACTCTTCTGGGAACCCATTTGCATTATGGGTCTCTGCTCTGAAATGACAAGATCTTTGCACAGCCAGAGCAGCATCTGTAAACCTCTGCATTCTCCTGTGACTGTTTGCCCCCATTGCCAGTGCACCTTGTTAGTGCTATGCTTGAATCCACACCATTAGAGCAGCAGCCCAGCTGCTGTCACTCTCAGTTATCTAGGGCTCCTGCTAAGACAGACCAACTCTGAGAAAATGTCTCTGCCCCCCATTTTATCACCCAGAGACAGAACCTTGAAAGCACACAACCAATTATTTGAAGTCTCCCCAAGTCACATAGGATAAAAACAACTGCCCTTCCAAACTCAGAAAAAGAGATGAACTAAGGCAGATAGAACAGGCCAGTACTAGATCAAAACCTATCTTCAGATGGGAAGGGCCAATTAAGATGACTGCCAGAAGGGAATGCAAGATACCAAAGAAGCAACTGTTTTCAATATTTCTTTTTTTTTCTTAATTTGAGAGAATTATAAGTAAAAAAATTCATGATAGTCCACAATTCAATAAGTTTTTTAAAACTAATTTTAAATGTATATCCCCTATATCATTTCAGGCAATAAGACAAGAGATTATGTTCAAGTGTGCACAATGAATTAAAGTGTGATAAAATTTTCTTTAAATTAGCAAATAACAGATGGAAATATCTTCCGTGATTTTGCATACACTTTTCATTATAAGAGGTTTTCACTCTTTGAGGCTAGTTTTTTATGATAAATAAGTTTGGGGATTAAAGGTAATTCAAATGTTTAAAATTTGGGTAGGGAAGGAATTCAACTTTTGACTCTAACTTTAATTACCTAACTTGTCTGCAGTTCAGAATCATTGGGGAACTTTAAAAATTATGTTGTGGTGGTATGAGTCAAAACACTAACAATTAAATTATCACTCATCATAAATTGTAAGATGAACCCCCATTCAGAGAGATCATACATGGAAAAATAGTGAGGTGTAGAACTGGTAACGACTGTAAAATTGGCTGTGCATGTTATCAGCCAGAGGTAATGATCTAATTAAACTTTCCCTAGCATCGGTGAAATAGGTAAGGGAATAGAGTTCATAAAGCAAAAATACTTGTGAAGAATTTTATTTGTCTCTCAATTGTGAAGTTCTAAAGGAACACACTGATGGCTGGCTAAATTTCAAGGGATTTTTATGACACTAATTGGAGAAATAACAATCGTATCAACAATATGATTATGATTACTTCTCTGATTTTTCTTTTGAGATGTTAATAAATGATATTTTCTTTTAAAAACAAACATGAATGATTCAAATTCTAAAGACTAATATATTCCTACATATTGTGGGGCAGTTCTTACAGCCACATAAAGTATATGGGACCAGAATGTCAAGGATTTACATAATGTATTACATTATGATCCATTTCTGTTCGTATGCATCCTTTTCTATCACCAATTCATCACATTTGTTGACCTGGTATTTCCTCATTAAAGAAAATGTTTGTACTGTGTAGGAACAAGGAAGCTGTCATGTGTAAACTTTCAAAATAAATATTTGCCTTTGTATTAAGTATACACCCATATTTAATCCTTATATCCACTCTAAGAAGTAAAATGTTGAAAGAAAGAAATGCAAAGTTTACTTTGAAATTTCTGTGGGCTCTGCTTCGAGTCTTTCATGAGTAGAGTATGAATTTATATATTCATGCATCTCATACTTCTTTACTATGCACCAGATACCCTAGCTTAGTAAGTGCTAGGTATTCAGCAATGAAGAAAACACTAATTCTGTATACTCAAGTTTTCTTGATCCTACACCTTGCATAGTTAATCAAAGAGCATGTCTTTGTTTTTATCTATTAATAACAGAACACCCTACTCAAGCTGGTTTAAACAGAAAGGAAATGAACTTGCTCACATGACTGGAGACTCTGAGGTATATAGGTGTCCTCCTTGCTATATCCTGTGGCTATAACTTGAGTTGTGTCTTGTCTCAGACCCCACTCCCTGTGAGGTTTTAGCATTTTCGAACCTCATATTACTGACAGGAAAGTCCAAAGAAAAAGGGAAAGACAGAAAGTGCTTTCTGGAAGATCCCAGAGGATATCAAAGAACTTTCTCAGAAAATTGCTCTTAGCATCTCTGTGTGCTCAAAGGGTTCAGTTCTCAACCAATCACTAGAAAAGTGAACAGGATTACTTTCAGACCAATTATATGCACTCAAGCCATGAGTATAGTCACATTTACCCAAGTTAGGGGGTCTCAGAGGAGAGAAATGGATTTCTCAACATAATTATGATTATTTTAGAAAGATAGATGGAAGAATGGATGTTTCGTAGGCAAAGCAGTGTTCACTAGAAGGAACAATTAAGGTAGCAGGGTTTGTAATAACTAAACACTGCAAACAACATACATGTTCATTAGAAGATGTTACAAAAAGTATCTTACATCCAATACGGATAACTCTTTGTGTTAAGATAGAAGGTGACTATTAGATCCTAAATAGAAAGCAGCATTATGTTTTATATAAAATATGTAAACAGAGATGTATATTTAAACTTATCAAAATACTTATCCAAAACTTATCAAAACTTATCTAAATATACAAAACTAAACTTATCAAAGTATAGTATGATATCTATAACATATACACAAATAGAGAATTTTTGAACTTAGGGAAATATCAACAAACATTATTTTAAAAATATAAGTATTCTAGACTCTTAGAGTGAAGAAATCTCCTAGGTAATTTATATATTAAAATGTTAAGATGATTGAGCGTATTTGTATGTCTAATACTGAAAATGTAAAATGTTTCTTAATAATCGTAAAAGCTATCAATTTGTGTAAGATGATTGTTAACAACTAAAATAATTAAACAGGGAAATAGATTGTTACTATGAATAATACAAAAGTACCTTTACTAGGTAACCTTAGAAAAAACACAATATTCCTATGAAGTCAGTAAATCTATTTAAATTATTTAAACAATAAGGCAATATTAAAAACAGGCATTAATATCATGATTCTACATAAATGTTAAATTATGAAATATAGTAACTGTTACAAACTGCATTTAATACCTGAATATTAAATTCAATTTAAGATGGCCCCCAAATCATTAATAACAACAGTAATAATATGAAGAGTTTTCAGAGAAGAGAAAAGGCATTAGAAAAAATGAAATTAACCACATTCTACTAAAATCTTTCACTTATACTAACATCTGGTAAAACTGAGCTGATATTTTGTTTTGTATTAATAAATGTAAGATACAGGTACCACAGAATTATTCTTGGATAGAACAGTGCTAAGAAATTATTGTTCCAGCATTATAGTTTCAAACATTTAAATATGTACACTTAAAAAATTGAGTACTACAAAAATGGTTTTAAGTAAAATTCATTTCCTGTCGTATAGAAATTTACTCTACAGTTATATTTGGCTTTGGGCTTGATTTTGACTAAATACTTATACTAATAATTGTCTATCTCCCATGGAACCCAATGGCACTTGGAGAGATGTCTGATACGTGTGTCTGCCTGTGTATGCATCACACAAATATACTACACATGTGTAATTATATATGTTTACCTATATGTGTATATCTTTACACCTGTATGTTTGTATGTATATGTGTTTGCATGTGTGTGTGAGAGAGAGAAACAATTCTGGAAAGCTCTGTAAACTTTTAATGATGAATATTTCTGCAAGGTATCATCATTGGAACGTTTATTTACAGCACATATATCTCTGTTTTGAGTGTTTTATTTTTAACATTGATTACATCTCTATTGAGCAAAGTCAGATGAAGGGAAAGCACAGTAGACTTTGATTTTAGAAAATAAAGACTAAGTTTTTCTTAGGGAACTTATTAGAGTATATTCAAACTGGAGCAATCATCCAATTAAGACTGAGAGTAAGGTTAAATCCCATTAGGACAATTATTCAGTTAATTACTCTGGTGTGAGCATAGCCTTAGTTTAAGAAACATAGAACATGAATCTGTCTCCAAAGGGGAAGGAGGTCAAGACGATTTCCCTAGAATACCAACTTAGAAAATTTAAGTGAGCTGTTCTGTAAGCCAAGAAAGAATCACTTTTTGAAAAATTACCATTTAAAAAGGGATAACGCTTAATTAGCACTGAACACAAATCCCAGACACAGACATACCACCAGAGAGAGAGGTTGAAAGTGGAGGATTTTTCAAGTCAGATAGCCATTGGAACAGGTTAGCATCTTTATCATGCCAAATATGAATTATATGTAAACTCATTTATTCATTTACTCTTTTTTTCACTATGTAATTATTTATTGAGTTTCTAATAATGTAGATAAAAAGTGTTTGCAGACTTTCTAAATGTGCAGGCCAGCGATGAGGGAAGGATCAGAAAAGCTAAAAGATGGAATGAGTAGTTTATGCAGCAATGAATTATATGGATCCAAAAGGCCATTTGGAATCCTGGATACAAAATCAATCAACCTCACATGCTAGTAAAGTAATGCTCAAAATTCTCCAAGCCAGGCTTCATCAATAATGTGAACTGTGAACTTTCACATGTTCAAGCTAGTTTTAGGAAAGGCAGAGGAACCAGAGATCTAATCACCAATATCGACTGTATCATCAAAAAAGCAAGAGTTCCAGAAAAACATCTATTTCTGCTTTATTGACTATGCCAAAGCCTTTGACTGTATGGATNAATAAGCAGAGTGACAATATACAGCCTTGATGTATTCCTTTTCCTATTTGGAACCAGTCTATTGTTCCATGTCCAGTTCTAACTGTTGCTTCCTGACCTGCATACAGATTTCTCAAGAGGCAGGTCAGGTGGTCTGGTATTCCCATCTCTCTCAGAATTTTCCTTTAGGAGTCATTATTCTGTCTACCATCTCCATTGTATGTTTCTAGCAATATAGTTACTGTGGAAATTGTGTAGTCTTGCCTGTCACAAGAACTAATAGGGAGTATTGCCCTTTAGCTGAAGACACATTTTTATCTACTCTGCTTTCTGCTAAATTTCCTTGTTCACCAGTNTATGTTTCTAGCAATATAGTTACTGTGGAAATTGTGTAGTCTTGCCTGTCACAAGAACTAATAGGGAGTATTGCCCTTTAGCTGAAGACACATTTTTATCTACTCTGCTTTCTGCTAAATTTCCTTGTTCACCAGCGTGTACCATTTCCCAAGGTCTGCTTCTTAGGGCTTCTCAAGTCCCTGGTGCTGCCCCAGAAAGGTGACAGTATTTGACTTCTCCAGAATAGTAACCAATCTCTGCTGCACCCTCAGATTTCCCAGACACTTCTATAATGTATGTTTCATCCAAGTTTTCTGACTATTGTATTCCAAACCTCCATCATGTTGAGGTCACCACTTATGTCACTTCTGTGATAATCATTGCAATATGTCTCAATTTCTCTTCAACATAGGACCTGTAACTCAGCTGCTGGGAGTGTGGTTGGCAGACATTATTTAGTTGTCAGTCACAATTCAGCTGCCTCTTGGGGTGGCATTCATGTCATGATTTGTTGTCAGGACGGGTATGAGTCCTAGCTCAGAACAATCCTGAAAGTCAACTCTAGTTCCCAAGTGTTCCATGGGGTAGGCTAAGTCTGTAATTGAACCTCAGTTACAGTTGGACTTCACCTGCTACTCTGTGCTGCATCATTCCTTTGAATTCATAGGGTTTGATCCCAAGAGAATTCAATTAAACATTCCAGTGGTAAAGAACCCACCTGTCAATGGGACACATAGGAGGCATGGTTCAATTCCTGGATGGGGATGATGCCCTGGAGGAGGGCATGCAACCCACTCCAGTATTCTTGCTTGGAGAATCCCATGGACAGAGGAGCGTGGTGGGCTGTAGTCCATGGAGTCACAGAGTTGGACACAACTTAGGTGGCTTAACACATGTGCACTCAAACAATTATAGTATCTGTTTGAGAGTTGGCTTTATAGAGAACCCAAATTGTAACACCCTCTCAGACAATGAGCTGCCTTTTGTACTAACACATATTTTTATTTTTCTCATAAATTGCAGTTCAAGTATTTTTCCTTAAGATCTTTCATCACCGTTCTAGGTCAACAGAGTTATTCTTCCCATGCTCTCCCATATCTTACAACATAAGAACTTTGTCATAAGAGGTTAAATACTAAATAGGAAATATTGCTATTTCTCTTTGCCTATCATAGTATGAGATCTCTGAGAATGGGCCTTGTGTCTCTTTCTTGTTAACTCTCCAATGTCTAACAGAGAGATTGGCATAGAAATGCTTAATAAATATTTTTAATAATTGCATGAATAAGTCACTTCTGAATCTACTGAAATCCTGATATAGTTAGGGTTCATCATATTAGTATTCACACTAAATTGGCACAACATATAAAATCTTCTTTGCACTAAATATATACTCTACCCTTGCTCTATCACCACACAATCATAATTTAGGAAAATAAAGAGCTCATAGACCATGATCAGGCTTCCCAGTTGGCATTGGTGGTAAAGAATCTGCCTGCCAGTGCAGGAGACATAAGAGACATGGGTTTGATCCCTGGGTCAGGAAGATCCTCTGGAGGGTGGCATGGCAACCCACTTCAGTATTCTTATCTGGAGAATCCTGTGACCAGAAGAGCCTGGTGGGCTACAGTCCATAAGGTTGCAAAGAGTTGGACACAACTGAAGTGACTTTGCATGCACACTGTGATCAGTAGATTATATTTCTACCATTTAGAGTACTTTTTGCAATTCTTCTACTCAATTTTTCTTACAGGTTGTTCCCTACTTCTCAATTACATTGTCTTTCCTGTCTATCTATCTATGTAGGTTGCACCTAGCCAGGGTCCAATTATCAGAAGATGATCAAATCTGTAATGCACAATCAACCATAGAAAAATCACTTGAGCTTTCCTTGAGTAGAAGTGGGGTTCTTTATATTCTTAATGGGCCTGCTTTCTTGGAGAAAGATTTGTAGTCAACCAAGAAGAGTGGAATATCAATAAGAGTCTGTCTTGCCCACTTAAAAGTGTTCTCAAGCCTCTAGGTCACTACAGCTTTTCTCTTAACTTTGTTTCTAAAATTAATCTAAAGCACTGGAAAAGAAATGTCCGTATTAGACTCAGAAACAGGTCTGGGAGGTATAGGATGCTTCATGGAGCCTCACAACAATGATCTCTTCTAGAATGACCATTGTGTTGTCAACTTGGTTTTTACCTAGATTGTAAGTGTTTATACTGAGACTGCATTTCAAGTCTGGCAAAAGTGGCAGCATTTTTCTCTTCACATTACCCTCAAAGTTTAAGAATGTTGCTTTTAAATGTAATTGTACATGGGCATATTTTGAAATGTAAAATTTCAAACTAAGTTGAACTATACAAAAACATGTGTTGGGTATTTCATATAGCATGAAAATAAGAACTGTGATCCCCAAATATTATGTAATTGTCTTATTTAAATAAGTATAATGTATTTATTAAATTGAAATATTACTCTACACAGTAACACTGAAGTCAGAACTAGAGGGAGATAAACAAATATAAAATTTGATAAATAGACTTCTAAAGAATAGAATTGATTTACACAGAAAACACTGAATTATTAAGAAAAATGGCAATCAGAACTAATTTACAAGATTGAAGATCCCTTCAGCTGGACATGAAATTATTGCTGTAACAGTCACAGAGTGTTTGGACAGAGAAATAATCTATTGTGGAATGAGCTAGAGATAATGATGAGTCTGGTGATGAATGATGTTGGAGAAATTATATTTTTTCTCTTTCAAGATGGGACCTCAGATGGTATCACTGACTTCTGAATATAAGAATGGTAGAAAATATGAATTGGTGACCTAAAATTCTTTCCATGCTGATTACAAATTTGTCTTACAGATTCTTTCTCTTCATAGAGACCTTGGTATTAGTACATTTCTCTTTTGGACTCAGAAGCTGCATGGCACCTCACCAAAGCAGGCTCCTTATTTGTAAATTATGCTTTTCAGAATCACCTAGCCATAACTGGAATTGCTGCATCAAGGACATTCAAGGATGTCCTAACTGTTTCAAGATAAATTTTAATAAATAGAAATATACTTTATATTTGCTTTCTGATTCTTTATATCATCTTCCAGCTGAGTAGAACACATGTGGTTGGATTTACTAGAGCACATCAACTTACTACTCATTTAAAATTAATTTAGCACAATGAAAATCTTATTTGATAATGCCCTAATCAGCTGTATCTGACTCAGTCACTCAAAACAACATCTTGGGGAAACAATATTCACAGTAAACTATCTTAGAAAATTATGACATTTAGAGATTTTAAAAACAAATTCAGGATTCACTTCGAACAATTTGCATTATTTTATTATGTCCTCTTATAAAAATAACATAATGAAAATTTGAGATCGAATGGCATGTGAAATATTTGGCATAGAGTCAGTGCTAAATAATAACAGTTATCTTCCCTTTAGGGTCCCAACACAGATAACATTTGTATTTGAGGAGGTGCAAATTTGATCATACTTGATAGCATCATAGAATGGATCACTATGGTTTAATTGGAATATACAGACCAGAATCAAAACATAAAGTTGTCATTTGCTTGTGAAGGGAAAGAGAAGAAGCCTCAAAACCTGGTCTAGGACAAAGGTGGGAAATAAAGAGCCAAGGATAATGGCCATTTGGATAAAGAGTAATTTTTAAATATCAGTTCTCCACACTTGTGGAGTTTTTAATAGATGTTCTTTTATAACTTCATGTTTAATATGACAATTCATAATTTGATACTATATTTTGTTAATCTACTCATCAAATACTTACTGAAAATTACCAGGAAAAGGATTGGACATGATAATACAGCTACACTCCTGAAGAAGTTTATAGACTGTAGGTGAAATGGCATGGACACACTAACAGAGAAAGAGAAAAGAACATAAGACAGGACAGAAGGATAAGCAGAGTTAAAGAAGTATTCCTGGATGCTTCATGGCATTTGAACATGTGCTTGAATAATATGTATTATTTTGACATACAAGGATTAAGGTCATGTCAACCAGCAGATGCAACACAAATCAAAGCATTTAGCATGTTCAGGGAAAACCAAGCAGTGTAATTTTGGTACCAAATATTTGAAATGTAGTCTTATAAAATGGTCCATTTTAACATCAGATTTTTCAACAACTTGGAATGAGTCTAGATTTTTTTTTTTTTTTTGTAAAACAGAATTACTGATGATCTAGGAAGGAAGAACATGTGAACATGATCAAAATGGTAATTTGTGAACATGATCAAAATGGTAACTTAAAGGAGATTGTGGTAATTTCCTGAAGGTTGAACTAAACAGTGAAATGGACAAAAGACAAGGAAGCAGTTAGCAATAATCCAGGTGTTAGGAAGTCAGAAACTTAAACTAGAATGAGGAATCACAAAGAGATTTCTGGCATAAATAGGAAAAATGAATAAAACAAGACTTGCAACTCACTGAATTTAAGGGTCAGTGCTGAGAGTAAAGGAGTAATGAATGAATAACTGGAGTTTGCAAGGTCATTACTAATAAGAAAATGCAGAAGCCACAGGAAGGGTTACATTACAACTGAATTGTTAGTTTGAAGTGCATGGCTTGGGCTTGAGAGGGAGGTTTGGAATGATTGTACGGATTTAGGAATTTAAACAGAGATGGTAACTAAGCCAGTACAATTACAACAGCAGCAAGGAAATGTCTATAGGGAGAAGAGAAACGGCCTCAACGGAAGTAAGAGACAGTAGCTTGGGAGGTAAAAAGGAGCTGAAGTGATCAGAACAGTATAGAGAGAACCTAACTAAGCACAGCATCGAGCAAGAGTTTTGTTAAAGGTGACTTGGTGAATAATGGAGATGCTGCATATAAAGAAACGTGCTGCTGGAGCAAAGAGTATCAGCTCAGCAGCATTGATGTGCCGGTTGTACACTCATCTCTGACTCTCAGGGTGCTTTCCTCTGTCCACTCTGAGCCTGTGCACTCTCCTCTGGTGTCAGCATTTCCCTGGCATGTGAAAAGATCATTTGTTCACTCATTTAATCACCACTTTTGTAAGTCATATAATTGGATGAAGACAAACAAGAGTCTGAACGAGCTACTTAGACAAGACCTCTGGGTGTAATTATTTACGATTTCTTGATTGTGACTGTTCTTTTCCTATCTGTATGCCTTCTTTTCTCTTGGTCTGACACACAAAAGAAATTAGATTGCATTTCAGATAATTGATGCCTCTACTTTTGGCAAACGAAGGAGTACATTTTCTTTATCTCATTATAATGTGAAAAAAATCATGATTGAAGATGTGGAAGCTATCTCAGCTCAGCTTTTTGTAACTATTCTGATGATCTGAAAGCCTGTTATTAAAAGCATCCACTCATTTAACATACTCACACACGTTGATGTTTTCAATAATTTAATATCCTGTCATATCTACCACATCATCATATATATAGAAAGTTAAAGTGCATTCTTATTATTACTTCTCAGAACAATTCAGTTTCTAATGGAAAAACTAATGTGAGATTAAATGATGCTGTGTGATACTCATGGGACATATTCAGGGACCTCATGAAGCATTAACTCCTGGATAAGATACGTATACTACAGAGAGGAAGATTCCTGCACTCTTCATTACTATTGCATACCTTCTCTGACCTAATAGTAATGCATTAGGGGTCTCTTCTGTCCATTCAGGTGTTTTCTGGTCTTACTAGAAATACTTGTTTTTAAATGGAAATTTAAAAAATTAAAAACTAAAAAGCTCTCTACAGTAACATTCAGACTGTTTCCTTGGGATTAGGGTTTTCTATAAATATGGTCTAGAGGCATGAATTAATAATGGATTAGGACACAGAGAAGTGGTTTCAAATTTCATCTTTACCAGANTGTGCCGGTTGTACACTCATCTCTGACTCTCAGGGTGCTTTCCTCTGTCCACTCTGAGCCTGTGCACTCTCCTCTGGTGTCAGCATTTCCCTGGCATGTGAAAAGATCATTTGTTCACTCATTTAATCACCACTTTTGTAAGTCATATAATTGGATGAAGACAAACAAGAGTCTGAACGAGCTACTTAGACAAGACCTCTGGGTGTAATTATTTACGATTTCTTGATTGTGACTGTTCTTTTCCTATCTGTATGCCTTCTTTTCTCTTGGTCTGACACACAAAAGAAATTAGATTGCATTTCAGATAATTGATGCCTCTACTTTTGGCAAACGAAGGAGTACATTTTATTTATCTCATTATAATGTGAAAAAAATCATGATTGAAGATGTGGAAGCTATCTCAGCTCAGCTTTTTGTAACTATTCTGATGATCTGAAAGCCTGTTATTAAAAGCATCCACTCATTTAACATACTCACACACGTTGATGTTTTCAATAATTTAATATCCTGTCATATCTACCACATCATCATATATATAGAAAGTTAAAGTGCATTCTTATTATTACTTCTCAGAACAATTCAGTTTCTAATGGAAAAACTAATGTGAGATTAAATGATGCTGTGTGATACTCATGGGACATATTCAGGGACCTCATGAAGCATTAACTCCTGGATAAGATACGTATACTACAGAGAGGAAGATTCCTGCACTCTTCATTACTATTGCATACCTTCTCTGACCTAATAGTAATGCATTAGGGGTCTCTTCTGTCCATTCAGGTGTTTTCTGGTCTTACTAGAAATACTTGTTTTTAAATGGAAATTTAAAAAATTAAAAACTAAAAAGCTCTCTACAGTAACATTCAGACTGTTTCCTTGGGATTAGGGTTTTCTATAAATATGGTCTAGAGGCATGAATTAATAATGGATTAGGACACAGAGAAGTGGTTTCAAATTTCATCTTTACCAGAGCAGTTCACTATGTGCCTTTAGGCATATGCACACTTATTACACAGTCATCCTTAAAAGCCAAGTCTCTTTGAACACACTGTTAATATTTTGTCGATTTTCCATTTTGTGCATCCTACCTCAGCAAGCTGGAAGCCCGACTTTGCCTCTCCAGCCTTGTTTAGAGATACAACTTTGGTTTGTGTGTGGCTTAGAATCCTTCAGAGGGTCACTCAGAAGAAAGGAACAGGAGGACAGTGGCCGTGAGCAAATGCAGTATGGCTGGAGAAGGTGGTGGGTGTGCTGTTGAAAAATGAAAGGCTCTCTGCAGTAGCACCAGGAGCCCAGCAATACTCCTGCAGGACTTGTGACACAGGGTCAACTGTGGAGCACGTGGAGAAGCAGCAGAACAGCTCCTGAGATCAGCCCAGAGCTGTGATTTTGCTCTTATTCTTGGTGGCATAGTTTCCAAGCCAGGTTTTTGGTTCCTCCTGCTGTTTATGAAAAGTATCTACTCTCTGTTGCCAAATTGTTTTTGTAAATCTGTTGGACAAATTTCCAGTGTTTACTAATAAGATCCCTAACTGAACTGAGCCCAAACGTATTAAGGAACTTGCAGTTTCTCACACCTGTAGGTTAGCATTCATATCTCAAATGACAGTAAGAAACAGATCTTTTAAGCAGAATGGACCTATTATAATCCATTAGTAAGTGATGCAGAACTTAATGACTGGGGCTTTGCTACACCCCCTCTGGTGGACCTAGCTTTAGCTATTAGGTCATACTATTACACTGGCTCGGTCTTTCAGTTTATGAAAGAAACTGAAAATATATTTTTATTACTTATAATCTTTCAATTTTATAAATATTGGCCTCTAATAAAAATGTTTTAAAGCATGGTGGAATTGGAGAAAAGTTATCTATTAATACATTCTGAATGAGACCTGTGGGCTTCTAATTTGTGAAACTAAAATGATTTTTCATGCTGCTGCCTTTCTCTGGGATATTAAGCTGGAATGACACCTTAAGTATTTCCTGACCACATTTCTTACACACACATACATACATTCCAGGGGTAGGAAGCTGACTTTGTTCTTCTAGGGTTAAAGATAGAAATTGGAGAAAAAAATAAATTCACCACGTTCTATTGTAAAATAAATAAGAATGTACTAATAAAGAAAGAGTCCATAGTTCTTGTTGACCACTACACCCCTAGTTCCCCAGCTGAGTAGACACAGTATTTGTTGAATCAGTTATCACATACTTATGAGTACATACTTCAGAATACTATCTGTGTGCTCTATTGGAAGAAATATTTGTTTAGAAGAATCCTTGAACAATAGCCATTTGGAAGCAGAGAAAATTTTAGACATAATCCAGTACAGCTGTTTCAGTTTACCTATATGAAACAGACACAATGAAATAAGTCAGCTTGCCAAAGTCATAACCGTTCCTGCAGCAGAGCTAGGACAAAGCCCTGAAGACACTAGATCACAGCCCTGATGTGGCTACAGAGTTGGAGTCTGTGATATGCCCCAAAAGAATAACTTATTTTTAGCAAGTGTTTATTTCTATCTTGACTTTAATGCCTTTTAATGGATAATATACTAATCCAGACACTTTACATATATGCAAAAATAGAAATATAGATATGCATGCCTTGTATTTGGTTTAGCTTACATTATAATAAGCTTTTTTTTTTACTGTTATTCTGTATATGATGTTTAAAATATTAGAGTTCATCTACATAAAGTTTGAAAATATGTTTAAATAGAAAATATCCTGTTGGCAAGAATGTTTCAGAGATTTTCTGGAATATTCTTTAATTATTCCTCTGTGTCACAATTTTCATATTTTTGTCATATGCTTTCCTAGTAATTTCTTCTCTTCCAGAACTTACTGCACACTTATATACGAGAGACCAATATACATAGTCAAGGGCTATGACTTCTATGCAGATGATTTTACTATACAGAGTCCCCATATCCATATCCCTCGGAGCGTACACCAGCTTCCACATCCATTCTTTTCACATAAATTTTACAATTTCATTTTTAAATTATATATTTTCTATTTCTTCCCACTTGTTAAAATCCATGCTGCTAAGCCGCTTCAGTCATGTCCAACTCTGTGCGATCCCATTGACGGCCTCCCACCAGGCTCCTCCATCCCTGGGATTCCCCAGGCAAGAACACTGGAGTGTGTTGCCATTTCCTTCTCCAATACATGAAAGTGAAAAGTGAAAGTGAAGTCACTCAGTTGTGTCTAACTCTTAGTGACCACATGGACTGCAGCCTACCAGGCTCCTCCATCCATGGGATTTTCCAGGCAAGAGTACTAGAATGGGGTGCCATTGCCCTCTCCGGTTAAAATCTATAAAAATACCTTAATTTCCAAATAAAACACATATTATTTTTAAACTTTGTTAAAAAGAAATAACACTTTATGACTGCTTGCTGCCAGCAACAGTGAGGAATTAATGCAAGCCACAGAGTGAGCATAGCATTTACCATTAAAACTCGTTTAAATGTCAATGATTGTAACCTTGAGCAAATTAATTAATGATGCTCAGTAAGCCTCTTTGTTCCCACTTGTAAGATGTTGGTAAAGGTCTCAGTTTTGCCAGGTTTTTGATACAATGAAAAATCGGTTCTTTTAAAAAGTTTAATAAGTGCCAGGGTGCTTTTATCCCTTATTGTTTATTTAAGATCAGCTACATGGCAGTTATGCTCTTTTCTTTTCAAACTACAGTTGTTTGCATGCCCAGCATTTGTTATACCCTGTCCCTATTACACAGGAGCCTGCAACATGAAGGCATCGATCTGTCACGAGCTCCTGGGATTGAGACCTCACCCCTTCTTGACATAGTAGACTAGCTCAGGAAGAAACAAGTTGAATTTTCTAATTAAAGCCCTACACTTTCATTTAACAATTAGAGGAAGAGAGACTCTGTACTTCTGGATGTTTTTAATGTCAGCCAAATGGAGAACAAGGCAAAAACATGGAAAAGAGCCTGGACAAGAGAAACAAATAATTTTAATATATTGTTAGTGAACATTTTATATCAATGCAATACCACTGAATCAAGGAAATAGACTGCAAGTTATTTAATCATAGTTGTGTTATTCATCAATTACACCATTTCCTAATTTTTATGTGTTTTTTTTTTAAAGATTCTGAAACTTTTTTTTTTTTTTGCCTTTTTTTTCCCTTTGGTTCTTTGAGATTATTTCCCAGGTGTTGAAACAGTTTACTGGGCTAAATAATATGAGCATGTTTACAATCTTGTAGCATTTCCACAGAGCTTTCCAAGACTGTTCTGACCATTTATTCTTCTCTTTACTGATATATGAGAAAGTATGTTTTTCTGCATTTTGTTCTTGATTGGGAATTATCTTTAAATTTTTTTTCAGAATTGACAGGCATGAAATGTTCCAAATCATATATTAATTTATGATTCCTTAAGAGCTGATCAGTTGAAATATTTTCTTTAGTACGCTTAATCATCATGGCATTCTTTCCTTCTTAAAATGTCTGTAGAGGAGGATTTTTAAATAATGATAAATTAAAAGGCAAATATCTGTAATTGCAACTATGTACAATCCTCCTGCCATGCAAGAGATGCAAGTTTGGTCCCTGGGTCTGGCAGATCCCCTGAAGAAGGAAATGGCAACCCACTTGCCTGGGAAATTCCATGAACAGAACCTAGCTGTAGTCCATGGGGCTGCAAAAGAGTCAAATATAATTTAGCAACTAAACAACAACAGAAAATCAGTTAATCATGGAAAAAATAGTACAAGCTAGCAGAAGTGGGCCCTGGTTAAACTGATTATAGTCTATTCATGTAAGATTTTAAATTAATGAGATTATGTAGAGATTTAAAAAAATGTTAATGAATTATTGGATTTTACATTTTTCACAGGACAACTGTGAACTTCTTTGTAAATCACCCAATACAAGATCACAGGATATTTGTAAATCACAAACACAAAAGTCATGAGATATTTGAGAATATTTTAATATTGAAAATTTAGATCTTTAGTCTCCATAAAATTTGCATGCTAATCATAAAATCATATGTAATAAAATCATATTTAATCTCTAACATCCTAGCTGTTACCACACAATGCCCCCACTCATATCTTTAACCAAAGGTAGCAAAACTTACATTTTCTCCTCATTTTAAGAATTTCATGTGAACAAATGAGTCATTCCATGAAAACAAATTTAATGAAATGTAGGTGTAATTCTAAAATTTTTATTTCTGGGATTTTATAAGGAAGCTCTTTCTTGCTCTCTCTTTGTCCCTTCTCGTACTTGCTTTTTCTCTTCTAAAACAAGTTTATAAGAGAATTTAAAGCATGAATTTATATCTACCACAATCCCCACATCTGGAGAGATGGTGAGATTTCAGAAAGGACAAAGAATAGAGATTCTGAGAAGGAAGGACAATGAAATGTAACCCTGTTAGTGTTACTGGTTTTGCATAGCCCGGTGTTCTCAACACTAGAGACAGCAATTGTTTCAAGAATACCTGCATGCAATTTGTTAGGTCTTTAATTTGAATGTGTTTTTATTTATTTTTTTACTAAAGATCACATAAATTGCTGCATATTTTTACTCCTACCATGGCTCCCATGTGGCTCAGTGGTAAAGAACCAGCCTCCCAACACAGGAGATGCAGGTTCAATCCCTGGGTTGGCAAGATCCCTTGCAGAAGGAAGTGGTAACCTACTCCAGTATTCTTGCCTGTAAAATCCCATGGACAGAGGAGCCTAGTGGGCTATAGTCCTTGAGGTCGCAAAGAGTCAGACAGGACTTAGAGCCTAAACAATTGACGGTGGCTTGCCTACTACTTCAGAAATAGTACATAGAGTGTCCTTTGTCTGTTTGAAGAGGATAACAAGATATCTAGCTGCTAGCTGAACTTATCATATGTAGTCTGGGAGACAGTTTTTCAGTTAGTTATTCCATTATGCATAAGAAGCCCATATGTTCTGAACAAGAACACAATGAAAACAAGATTAAAATATTCCACATTTTATAACTTTGTTCTAAAGATAGTTTTTGCCTTAAGTGAGTTTATGAATTTAAAATGATTGGACTAGAACTAGTCTAATTAATAACATAAGTCTCTGTTAAGGTTTTATATAATGGATTATTTCTAATTCTTTATATCAGGGGTCCCCAAACTCCAAGATCTAATGACTGGTGATCTTAGGCGTGATAATAATAGAAGTGCATAACAAATGGAGTGCACTTGAATCATCCTGAAATCACCCCTACCCCAGTCCATGGAAAAATTGTCTTACATGAAACTGGTGCCAAAAAGGTTAGAGATTGCTGCTTTATATGGTGCATTTCCTAGGTAACATTAAAGAGAAATCTTTAGGGATGTGCTTTTTAAAATATTCTGGTGAATTAAATGAATAAATAATGTTCAGACATTAATTCAAAATCATAGATATATTTTTATGTAAAAATAAAATAAACTTTATACAGATCAGTTTATTCATATCCAAATAATAGGCATAAATTATCAGAAACTATACAAATGTGCTTTTTCTTTATACATGTATTATGAAAATTAAGTAAATGTACCCCTGGGCTTCCCTCATAGCTCTGTTGGTAAAGAACCTGCCTGCAATGCAGGAGCCCCAGGTTCGATTCCTGGGTCAGGAAGATCCCCTGGAGAAGGAAATGGCAACCCATTCCAGTATTCTTGCCTGGAGAATCTCATGGACAGAGGAGCCTGGCAGGCTACATTCCATGGGGTTGCAAGAGTCGGACATGACTTAGTGACTTAACTGCTACTACTATCATGACTTTAAAAGTAATGTCCATTATTATATAAGGAAAATTAAATTAGTTGGAAAGAGAAAAGTAACAATGAAGAAAACTTGTGAAAATAAATCTAGCCCAATTTGTCAAGTCTATAGGAAATGGCCAGAAAAACATGTAGCTATTTTTTCTGCCCTAGGACATTTCTAAATGACTGTTTGATTCCAGTTGACGGAAGTCTAGTATAATTACTAGACTTACCAAGTCTAATAATTTAGTAAATATTATTATAGTTTAGCTCGATCAATTTTCCATTTGAAATCCATTTATTAAAAAAAAATCTAAGTGGCTATTTCAGTTATGTAGGAAAATTCTTGTAGTTTGTTTCTGTTGAAATTAAGAGGTTATTAAGACTTTATGTAATTCACCATTATAAAAATTCTTCTGAAAGAGTTGAAAGAAGAGGAAACTTCCTTATTGTATTTTATCATAGGGGTACATACTACTTAATTAAAAATATATCACATTAACCATATTAAATCTGCTATATGATAAGCAATATGTTATATGTCTCTATACAATTAGTTTTATGTAAGTTTATATATAATTGATGACTGAGCGACTGAAATAAACTGAATATATAATTGACTTGCACAACAACTACTTAACATTTGTTGAAGACTTAGCTACCATCAATCTAAATTATTTTATTTCTTAGTAATGCATACACATACACAAACACACATAGAGGTATGGAAATTCAGACTGTCTTTCTGAATCCAGAATTTTGGAATTTCAAAAGTGAATTTGCAAATGACTGCAGTTACTAGAATACAAGAGAAAGAGAAAAACAATTCCAAATGTGTGTGACACTGTAAATCTATGATTATTAAAAATATCTCAGAAAATAATTATTTGCTATAATTAACTATCAGTTCAGTTCAGTTCAGTCGCTCAGTCGTGTCCGACTCTTTGTGACCCCATGAATCGCAGCACACCAGGCCTTCCTGTCCATCACCAACTCCCGGAGTTCACTCAAAATCACATCCATCAAGTCAGTGATGCCATCCAGCCATCTCATCCACGGTCATCCCCTTCTCCTCATGCCCCCAATCCTTCCCAGCATCAAAGTCTTTTCCAATGAGTCAACTCTTCACATGAGGTGGCCAAAGCACTGGGGTTTCAGCTTTAGCATCATTCCTTCCAAAAAACACCCAGGACTGATCTCCTTCAGAATGGACTGGTTGGATCTCCTTGCAGTCCAAGGGATTCTCAAGAGTCTTCTCCAAAACCACAGTTCAAAAGCATCATTTCTTTGGCACTCAGCTTTCTTCACAGTCCAACTCTCATATCCATACATGACCACTGAAAGAACCATAGCCTTGACTAGGCGGACCTTTGTTGGCAAAGTAATGTCTCTGCTTTTGAATATGCTATCTAGGTTGGTCATAACTTTCCTTCCAAGGAGCAAAAGAAGGATAAAATGGATAAATTCAGACACAAAAAGTAACAGTCAAACATTCTTATAATTAACATCAAACCCTTTGGGATCAGTAATGTTGTGTGCTGGTCTGTATGGTGATGAGAGAGAAAAGCAGTCTAACATCTGGAAGCTGGCTTAACACAGACAGACCTTCATATGCTCCGGATAAGCGTAAACAGCTTTATAAAACATCATCATCAGACAAGGCTAGTCCATGATCATATGTGT